>JAXGGA010021665.1:0-16218 GCA_038373865.1 Uloborus plumipes | reverse complement strand
TTGGTCTGCAACCATTTTTTGATCTCCTTTGGCTTCACGCGTCCTTTTAAAGCACGATGTAAAGCATTCACACCTCCAAAACTTCCTGGAACTTGAGGATCCCGATACAGAGAAGTCAGAACCTTGGCCATCACAACAACGATTATGATCAATCCGTACGTTAAAATTCATATCGATGTAATAAGGCTCATTTTCTGATACAGCACTATTTATACGATTTTTTTCAAAAAAATGGCCACTATAAAATAAATTTTCAATTTAAATTCCGTAATCTTTCATAGATGGCACCACTATTTTTCCCCAACAACCACTATTAAAAACAATTTTCACTTTTACGCCCTTAGTCTTTCATAGATGGCGCTGCAAAAAACATTTCCTTTTAAAGTATTATTTTTCTCCCTCGATAACAACAAGTAGCGTATGGTGGTTATCGTGCCCGGCTGGAGTCGCAAGGGACCCGCGTTCGAATCCCGCGGAATGAAAATTTTAAATTCAAAGTAATTAAGCAATCAATAATTAAATTAAGTAATTAAATAAGTTAATTAAATAATTAAGTAATTAAATAATTAAAACCAAGATGGCGGCGATCATGGATCCAAAATGGCGGATCAAAAATGACGTCACGGTTAAAAACCCTCCTGAAAGACCACGAGAAGTCACGTGACTGCCACGCCCACTTTAAATACCCCACCAGCTGTTGAGTTGTTTGCCTCCTTCTGCCCCTTATAGTGGGGCGCTTACTACTCCCGCAAGCCCTCGGTTTGGCACCACTCTCTTTCTGATATAAAAATAAAATTTTATAAAAAAAAAGTAAAACCGACTTCAAAAACGCAGCTGAAAATTGCTCGAAAAAGAAAAAATAAATTTATTCTTTGAACACCATTGATACTGCTTTTAAACATGAGTTTTGGAGTTTGTACCGAAACAGTTAATAAACATGTAACTGAAGAATGGGCACGAATGATTTTATTAACTGTTTCGGCACCGACTTCAAAATTAATGTTTAAACGTAGTATCGATGGTGTTCAAAGAATAAATTTATTTTTTACTTTTTAGAGCAATTTTCAGCTGCGTTTTTGAAGTCGGTTTTACTTTTTTTTAATAAAATTTTATTTTTATTTCATTCTTTTCAGTGTAAATGTATAACCGGAAGAGTGTCATATTGCCATCATGACGCTTCATCTCACTTTATTAACGCGTCCAAAATTTTAAGCGATTGCCACTAAAAAAAATTGTGTTAATTTCGGGGATTTAATTAAAGCATGTTTAAAATACAAGTTTTCAGCCGATTATACGGATGAAACTGGCCAACAGGTTAATCCTCAAAGTGGCCATTTACCGCCGATTCATTATTAGTGCATCACTAAATTTAACCTTTAAAAGTTATGGCGATGGGACCTGATAGGATCCTGGAAATATATTTTTTAAACAATTGGGGAAATCAGGAATAAATATTTTCCATCAGTAAAACTGCAGTTTGCATGCCGCATAAGCGTATGACGTAGACGCTGCATTTTTTCTGCAGCTTGAAAATCCACCGACTCACTCGAGGATCGAACTGATGCTCTTGCCATTGAGAGCCCAGCGTCTTTACCGTAAAGCCACTCTATCGGCGAGCGACATAGCAAAGAGTGTACGCATGAAATTCCATTCATGATGCGCAAAGAGTATGCGCATGAACGGAATTCTGAAGATTTCCCTCAATTTCTTCGGGATTCCGTTCTCAAACCCCGCATCATGGGACCATGGGACCACCAGGAAGGTGTACCCTTTCAAACAAAAAAAAATCCAATTTCGGACTATTCAGTAAAAAGTTGTGCGTGGTCACACATTAAAAAAAATATACCGGTCGACTAGAGAACCCCCTCCGTGTTTTCGTCGGTTAATAAAATAGAATCTTGATCATCCTAAAATCAATTTAAAAAAGAAAAAAAAAGCCCGCAAAACTATGGGACAGAGAGGCACGAAATACATTGCAACTACTTTTTTTACTGCAGTTGCTTTAACACGTTGATTGTCAACTGCGAGAGAACTCGTAGATTGCGTTTTTTACTAGGACGCCAACCGCGAGTTGTCCTGTACTGTATTTACTTGCCATTTCTGTGCAGCCACTATTAAACTCGAAATACATCAGTGCTAATATTGATGGTTGGCTTCTGGGAAAAGAACACAAAATCAATTCTGGTTTGCACAAGCGGAAAATTTATTAAAAATCGTGCAAAAAATGTACAAATTAATTCCAATTCGAAAAATAAAACAGTGTTTTAAAAACGCATTTTCTATGCACTAGAATTAAGAGTTTTTAAAAATATAATGTCATTAAATAAATTGTCACTTAAGGCTAGATTTCTGAAAATTGCCGTGGCAGTCAACGTGTTAATACATAATATTGTCTTCACCTGACAGTAGCACTATCATACATAATCGAGAGAGGTCGGTTGGATCCGCCTGTACGGTTTCGCCGACATTTTGCAGCATAATATGACATATTAACTTGAAAAAAATACGTTGCCTTTGAAAAATTATGATTTGTACGTGTTACGGGCGTGTTCGTATGGCCACACCCACAACACGTAAATTATCTATACTAGTTTCTTAGGACTACCTTCTTATGAAAAAAGCTCGAAGCTCTCATTGATTGATTTTTTAGTGTGCATAAAGATTTAGACTTTAGTTTTCTTCATTTTGTTATAATTTTACGATTATATCTTATACTAGCAGTACCCACACGGCGATGCCCGTGCAATAAATTTAAATTCGCTCCACTCTCTGAAGCAAAATTATTATATTCTCTCATTCAAGTGTGCTCCTCAACCCTTTAAATTACTCTACAAAACCTATTAAAGCTCAAAACAATTTTCCAAATAAATCAAATCGACATTAAGTATAGTAAGTAACAGGGGATTTTAATTTCTCAAATTTAGTAAATTTTCAAGGCTTAACTTAATACGATAATTTAAACAACTATGTAAATTCAGGGACGAAGGAGCAGTTTTTCTGGAAAATGGGACCTAGTGTTTCAGTTTTGCGTATAGAGTTAAGCCTTGAAAATTGACTTAATTTGATTCATTAATAATGTTCTAATTAACGGAGAGAAACGTGCTAAAACTCAGAACAAAACTCCTTTCCAACGATGTATAATGTTATGGGATGGGTTAAAGCCTCCCCCCCCTCAATTATGCCGGATACACCACAATGGAGACTAATTAATTACTTTAAAAATAACTAATTTGAGATTTAGAATTCGGCATTCGAGGTGCAGTTTACTGGGATACGTTTGAATTTTGTGCCAAGTTTCAGGTTTGTAGGTGCTGTGGGGGCTTCTAGCCATCGGTTACAAACATACAGAGCCCGCCATCTTTAAACATATAGATTATTTAAAAACATATTTTATTCTCAAGTTCTCTTCTAATTATAAGAAGAAAAATCCTGAAGGTGGAGCGCAATACGTCTGTTCATTCATAAATAAAGTCGATCTTAACAACAGACAACTTGGCTACCGCTGTTCTACATGATCAATTCTCAACCAGTAATTTATCAAACTTCAGGCAAAAATCTTTCTTTTTTTGACGAGAAAAAAACATCAGTATCTTGTACTTTTTTTCCCAAAGCGCATTCCATTAACTAACGGATGGGATATGATTTCAATAACTTTCTTTCAAATCCGACGAGAGGAAAATTTTCTAAAAGTTTCATTTCTGCTGATTTTTAGTGAAAAGCTCTGATGGCTCCAACTAGTTTTCTTAGTAGTCCATCAATGTTGGAAAGTGAGCTAATGAATACCTCTCGAGTTTAGAAGTTTTATGTGTCTGCCTTCTTTTGGGGGAAATTTAGAATCAATAGATGATCAAGAGTTCTGGATCATTTATTTATTTTATGTCATTGCAAGTCAAATATATTCGGTAAAAGAATATTTGTAAAATGTATACAAAACAAAAGAAAAATAGGTTAATTTAGTGTCGCCGAAATATAATAAAGTTGCCATTAAGTGTCTGTTTTAGTCATTTTTAAGGTTGGATGCAATGAAAATCTTTGCCGTTCTTAAAGATGGTAGTTTAGGTTGCACAATAATATCAAAAAGCTTTTTTAAATTATGAGGTGTGTTTTTGTCCATTTGATATTAAATCAGCGATATCATTAAATGAAACGAAATTCGGTAAGCAAAGTTAAATGATGATGCTTATTATCATTTAACTTTGCTTAAACTCCCTCTTTCTTTCATGACAAATATGTGATGAAAAAAAAAGGGGTGGGGAAGGGAAGTGTCATTGAAAATTTTAAATTCGATGTTCATTTTAATTTGAAGATCACCCCTTAAAAGTATTTTAATAATATAACTACGTACTGTCTAACATTTTTTCGCAAAACCTCCGTGAAATCTGCGCACGTGCCAAGTCTCTTCTGACTTTCTCGAAATAGGGGGGGGGGGAATGCAACGAGGAAGTAGCAAGTGAACAAAAACTGAAGGCATCGGGAAGTGCGCATCCTAAACCTATCTCCCCTTTTTCAAATGGAAGCGTTCGTGGCTGCCAGGCGCACAACATGCAAACAGACAGTATAGTTTATTATTTCTGAAAACTTGACACCTTGCACATGTCTCTATCAGTGCAAACTGTCTTCAAATGTGAAAGAGGGTTTCGTTTTTTTTTATTGTACAGTCTGTATTACAACCTTCGCAAATTGTGTCGTTTGAAATGGCCCCTATAAGTTACCCTGTTTTTTTCGAAACTCTAATATAATAACTTCAATAACAAACATGCCGATAACTTTGTTTACCGAGCTATCAGGCGTATATTGCTACTATTTGAGTGACTATTTTTCGTTTCCGTAATTATTTCGACGCAGAAAATAAAAACATGAAACCTGTTTTTGAAAATAGAAACGTGCCGAGAATTTCGATTGCTCTTTCATGCAAATTTCCCTCGTGTAATAATTCAGAAAAGCCTCAGGGAATCATAAAAATCAATTTAAATATTTCTTTCTGCGAAAGACTTGGATACGGTTTCAGAATCTCAATGAAAAAAATCGCAATCCGATTTAAAATAAATGAAAAAATGAATATTTTTGACTTCTTTAAAGTTTATTTTGCTGGTTTTATATAATTTAAATTTTTAACAACATATATGTGTAGAAATGTTAGGAGAATAATGAAGTTAATGTTAATCGTTTTTAATGCTTTAAATCAAATTTTATTTTCAATGCTTAGTTAATGCTTTCTAATCAGTATTTCTGTCAATAATTGATTGAAATAAAATAATCTTTCGCACATACTCATGTTTTGTCTAAATGCAGAGACGTCAATTTAAGTTTTTCCGGGAGGGGGGGGGGGGGGCAAAGGGTGAAAACTCAATTCAATTTCATCGGAAATCAGCAAAAACCACGCCCATTTGTATGTAAATCCATTGATTTCTCAAAGTCAGGGGGGGGGGGCAATTGACCCCCCCCCTGCCTCCTTAAATGACGGGCCTGTATAAATGTTAACTTTTTTGCGATTAGTAGTTGCACAATGAGTTTATGCTGCAAAAATATTACTTGTTTCTGCAATAGTTTGAAGCTGAAAGATTAACTCAGGACATGTTCACACTGGTAAAAGAAGTATAAAAACGTAAGTAATAATGAAACTAGAGGTTTAACATTTTAAGTTATGATTAGTTAGCAAACTTTAAATTTGTATATCTTAAGTCATTAATATTTGATAAGATAATCTGTATTTAAACTTCAAGTTTTGTATTAATACATGAATATGCAGACGCTTTATGGTCTCTGCAATCACTTTTTTTTAGAGGGAAGATACTATATTGTTGTTCTACACTTCTTATTTGAAAATATTATTAGTTTTTTGCTCGTTTATTTCAGGATCGCATTTCTGCCTACTTGAATTGCTATAAAATGTGCCAAATGAAACAATTTATCTCCTAAATGTTATATATTAACCCATTAATGCCTGACATTTTTTATTTCAAAGATATTTTGCATACTGGTTACAAGCAGTGTTAATTGGACAGGAAAAATAATAAAAAAAATATTATGTAGAAAATAATTTTTTTCTTAAGGAATGAAAAATCGTCCCTTAAACGTTACGATAGACCCCAGAGGGTACATACTTTTTTTTATTAAAATTTTTTTCTGCCTACTATATAATATTTAAAAAGACATTTTACAAGAAAAAATAAAATCAGCAATTAACATAGACTGGGAAGCTGGGAATAACTTTGAAAACTTTCCTTTTTTTCTTGAGATTGTGAACGATGTAATTTTTGATAAAGATCATATTAAAACTGCTACAGAACATACTTTACAATGGTTATATGCTGCAATCTGTTAATAATGAATTGAAAGAATACAAAGGTTCTAATTGAACATCATTATTTGGTTGAAATGTTCATTTTGCGGAAATTTAGACCAATTTTGGACCGTCCCTAAACAGGGACGTTAGGTATTAATGGGTTAATTACAAGGATTGCTTTATTTGATGCTCAATGCACTGAACTATGTGGGCATTGAAAAATATCGATTTAATCAAAATTCTAAGCTGAGACCAACTTTAAGATTTTTTATGTCATAAAAATATTTGAAAAAGAAAAATGTATAACTTCCATAACCATTAGTAGAAACTTTCTTTAAAACTTTAACAAAATCTAAAATACTGTGTATCGTTCATCTTTATGTCCGCCCGATTAGTATAAAATCCATCCCATGATGGCTAAGTGATAAAGTATCTTGCATTAGAAAGACCAAAGCTACTGAGAAATCAATTGAAAAGCGAAGAGGCTTTTGCTCAGAAATCAATCGCCATCGATTAAGTCCAAGCGTTATAAGACGTATCGCAGAAAAATGTCGCCGCTTCAGTTAATAGTGTAAGTACATAATGGCGAAATAAAATGAAAGCATTTGCATGTTAAAAATCGTCACAGAATTCTTTAAGACTGCAGATAGGAGTATAAGTCCACATTTGCATGATTGTACAATGTGTTGAAGATCTCTAAAATGTTTATCTGGCTGGGACACACTTGGGTAAATGAAATTCCAAAAAGCCTAAATAAGTTTTGATAGAGTCTAAAAGTAGTCTTTATAACATGCATCATATAAAGGGTGCTTATGAAATCTTCCACTTAAAAAGAAAATTAAAAATGCTAAAAATTAAAAAACTAAAGAAAAAAAGTCCCTGTCTCAAATGAACTTTTACATGTACTCCTGTTGTAGTTCTAAGAACATTTGTGCGATTTTTAACTTCATGCCATGTAGTAATGCAGCCAGGTGAGGATTTGCTCATAAGTCCACACATGAATTTAATTTGTCATAAAGCAGTAAGTAACCGCCCCTAAGTCAAGGCCTAAAAAGAAACATGAAGTACACCCAGCTTTGCCTCAAAATTTTTGAGTTGTACCGTCCCAAGTGCGGTCGCTTGCTGGTGTTTTAATTTCACATTAGCAACCAGTTCTTGTTGGCTCTCTTTGCTCTATAAGAGGATTTTTGCGTCCAGCTCGTTTAATTCCTATTCCATGCTGATGAGTGCATAATAAGCACGAAACTGCAGTCCATGGATGGAGGGCCGTGGTGGCCCGATCGGAAAGGCATCGGACTCGTGTCCGGAGGGACCCGGGCTCGATCCCAGCCGATCAAAGATCCACCGTCTTGATTAATGGTGACTGGGAGGCGTTAAAAATGCCGTGGTCACAAAGTCCTCCAAGTGAAACGATACCTCTGGGGGTGCTAGGGCCTATGGTTTGCTCGACCCTAGGTTCTGGTTCAAAATTAAGAACAGAGCGCTCTTCAGGGCCCTATCCCGGTTAAACCACTAAGATGGTAGGTACGGGGGACCCTGGAGGGTGAAATGAAATGAAAGTCCATGGATGGAATAAACGAGCTGGTGGTGTATTGCTTGATTTGTCAAAAAAAGGCTTGAATGCTAAAATAACAATTTCTGCGGTTTATGCTTTACTCCCCCTCCCCTTGCTTAAGGGTCGAGGTATTGAATGGGATTTTAAAAATTAAAATTTATTTCAAGCCCCACTATTGTTTCCTTTAATGGGACAACATTGATGACCAGTGTACAAACACTTTATCATTGACAAACCCCCATGTAAAAAAAATGCTGTGAGTTTTTTTCTTTTACGGACGGCAATTTCAGTTTTTGATGTTAGGGATACGTACATGACTTAAAAACGTAAACCTTTTACAGATTTGTAAACATAAACTTCTGATATTACTTACGTTGAATCTTAAAAGTTTATGTTGAATAGGAAAGGAATCTTGAGAAATTTGAAAGGAAATCTTGAATAAAAAAAGAAGCATGACAGTGTAAAATTTTTAAAAGGATGTATTTTATTTGAGATGTTTTGAAAACAAAATTACAGTGCATTTTTTTACAATAATTATAATAATAATAATAACAATAATAATATTTTTTGATAATATTAAAAGTCTGATTTTTCATAACATGTAAAAAACGATTTATAAATTATTTGTTTTGGCTAACTTATAATATAAATTTTGAACTTAGAGGCCGCATGTGTTCTATGGTCTTTGAAAAATTAATAATAACATTTCATGGATGTAAATTGATTTGCTAAATCCTATCAGTTGAAAATCGCAAAATGAATAACATGAAAATTGTTTTATTGTAACATTAAGATTCTTTATTTCCTTTTCATTTAAACTGCATGCTAACAAATGTTCGCAAAAGCAGCGAATTTTCACTTCTGCCTTTTACCACACTGAAGATATAAATTGGGAACTTGTATTCCGGAATGAAAACGTGCCTGGAATTTAGTATTTTAGTTAATATAAATCTCCCTTCGAACAATCTAAAACAAACAAAGGAAACGTGACATAGAAAATATGATGATTCATGCGGTATTGACGTGACAAGAAAATCCTAGTTCAACAATTTGTTTTTAAATTATTTCTTGCTTTATTTCATTATTTTGTTGCAAGAATTTTGAAAGCCATTAAGCAATTTGCGAATTGAGGGTATTATTTTTTGTAAAACAAATACAGTAGGGATTTGTAAATTCCATGAAAGACATACTAATTGTGGTTTTCGGAGGGACAAACCTCATACTAAAAAATAAATAAATGCTGATGCTTGAGGTAAAATATTGCTTAAAAACAGTTGCTATAAAAGCTATCCTTCAGAAGTTTACTAAAAAATTTGGATTATATTATGCATTGCATGGCAATGAGCAAGGCTGCTCAACAATTTCAAATTCAAGTTATAATTTTAAACTAAAATTTATAGTATTATTCTTTGTGAAATGAAGATAAGTCCTTTGTTAAATCCATGAAACACATACTGATTGTGGCTTCTTGAAATACAAACCTCATATGAAAAAAAATAATTAAAAGTTGATTCTCGAGGGAAAATATTGCTTAAAAACAGTTGCTATAAAAGCTATCCTTCAGAAGTTTACTAAAAAATTTGGATTATCCTATGCATTGCATGGCAATGAGCACGGCTGCTCAACAATTTCAAATTCAAGTTATAATTTTAAACTAAAATTTATAGTATTATTCTTTGTGAAATGAAGATAAGTCCTTTGTTAAATCCATGCAACACATACTGATTGTGGCTTCTTGAAATACAAACTCATATGAAAAAAAATAATTAAAAGTTGATTCTCGAGGGAAAATATTGTTTAAAAACAGTTTCTATAAAAGTTATCTATATGAAATTTACTAAAAAAATTAGATTACCTTATGGATTGCATTGCAATGAGGGGGAAACTGCTGTACAGTTATAATTTCCAATTAAAATGTTAACCACTTAACTGTTTTGTTCGAACATCATTTTGATATTGCAAAGGGTCCTTTTCGATTTTGTTGTTATTGCAAATTGATTTTCAGTAATTTGTTAATTGGACAGCTATTGGAAACCAGTTTTAAAGTTAGATTAACGAGGTTGAGTTAGTAAACATGCTATTAGTAATAATTAACACATTATAAAGCAATACTTTCAACATTTTCGGACGCAAATTTTCAGTTTATTTAAATAATTTTGACACAAAATTGTGAATCAAAAAGGCATTAATTTCGTCTCAATATAACCAAAAAAAAAAAAAAAAACGAAATCTTTTTAGTTAGATGGTTCAGGATAAAACTAAGTCGTAGTCTAAGCAATTTTCAAGTAGTAACTCAATTTTTTTATAAATTTTCATGCTCGTCTCGTTTGAGAGAGAGAGAGAGAGAGAGAGAGAGAGAGAGAGAGAGAGAGAGAGAGAGAGAGAGAGAGAGAGAGAGAGAGAGAGAGAGAGAGAGAGAGAGAGAGAGAGAGAGGAGAGAGAGAGAGAGAGAGAGAGAGAGAGAGAGAGAGATGTTTACGATCTTACTGCATTTTGCGGATTTTAATCTCAGGGGCTTTAATTTAAGGCATGATTTTTGTGCGATTAATTTCCGAATACACATTTACCCTTTCATCATATACTACCAAATGTGCATGAAAACTACGTTCATGACTGTAAGAAACTTGTTGCATAAAAAATCAAAGAGAACAATCGTGGTAAATTATGATGAAATATTATATGCAATCTCTTATTTTATGTAATAAATAATGGTTTTTGTTAAAACCTGTAGTTGAAATATTTTGAAAAAGCTAAAATTTAATGATTTAGTAACATCTAATATATAAAATTCTCGTGTCACAGTTTTCGTTGCCATACTCCTCCGAAACGGCTTGACCGATTTTGATGAAATTTTTTGTGCTTATCCAGTATCTATGAGAATCGGCCAACATCTATTTTTCATCCCCATAAATGTTAGGGGTAGTCCACCCCTAAATTTTTTTTTGTTCGCACATAACATCTGATCTACTGAACCGATTTGGACGATTTTTTTTTAATCGATAGGAGATGGTGTAACTTAGGTACCATGTACTCATATGACGATATTTGTTCACTAGAAAAAAAGTTATGATCGAAAAACTAACATTTCATGTCATTTAAAACAATATGTGTTATCGTAAATCCTTACTTCAATGAGCGACCCGATGGTCAAGTGGTTATGCGCGTCAGGTTGAAGTTCCTGATGGAATGAGATCGAATCCAGGCCCGCAAGGATTTTTTCGAACAGCTGCATGGTTTTTTTTTTTGAACGATTTTAATGATTGTAATGTCCTTATGCAGGTACATCCCCTCATGAGGATCTACCCCATATTTTTTTTATAGTACAAAATGACAGTTTTGGTCGGATCTTTGTTAAAATTGGCAATGGGGTCCTTCGATGCTGTAGAATTTTCTTATTGCGCCATTTTTGGGGGCTTTGAATCGATTGTGGCAATAAATGGTTTTTGATTTGCGGCACTTATATTATTTTTTCAAAAATTATATACACTATCAATTATATTATGTTAATTTTGTCCTTCATAACACTCCGCATCTTCACCTCTCGCAGTGAAAAAAGTAAAATTTACACAGTCAGAATTTGCTAATAACTCAACACTCATGTGTTTGATACATTTTATTTGTTTGTAATATTTTTTGGTTACAACCAATATGAAAATCACAAAAAATAGTTACTTTAACTTTAACATATAGTTTGATCTTCTTCAGAATATTTGACTGTTTAAGTTTACTTGATTTGACGTAAATGCAAGGTAGAGGAGACAGGGGTTTATAAAGGAACAAAAATTAAAGTGACACAAATTTTTAAAAAATAAAGGTTGGATCTCCAATTATCTTGCTTCGTAATTTGAACCCGCCCCGGCTGTGCAACGGTACGCGATTAGTCATTCAAAAATTAATGAAAAACGTGATCGAAGCCAGGATTTTAAATGGCAAGTTCAGAGATGAAAATATACTCATACCACGGATTCCTATTATACCTACAGATGTGCCAATTCAATTCAAACGTATTCAGTTTCAGATTAGATTGGCATTTGCAATGACTATCAACAAATCCCAAGGTCAAACGATGTCTGTTTGTGGCTTAGATTTGAGAACACCATGTTTTTCACACGGACAATTATACGTGGCATGCTCTCGAGTGGGTAAAATATCCAGTTTGTTTGTGTTAGCTAAAGATGAACTAACAAAAAATATTGTTCACGCTATAGCATTAAGAGATTGATATTGTTTAATAGTGTTACTGTCGTAATTGTTTAATTAATGATATATATAATTTTAAGGAATAAATTATAATAACTTAAAAATAATGTTTGCCAATTGTTATTTTTATATTCCCTCATCTTTCACAGCGCTCCATGCTTATTTCACGCATATACCACATTCTTACATACATACAATATACACATTCTACCATACATACATACATACTTAAAATAAGTAAGCTATTTTTTGTCTACACTAGAAATTACTAGGAAATTATTTATATGGCAAAACAACGATTGCCGGTTCAGCTAGTAAAGAGATAAATATCAATGGGATGACAGTGAAATTCCCTAAGGGAAGCAAAATATTAAGTTTCTTTTATTAATTAGAGTAAAATACAAACGGGGACTTAATTCAAATGAATAAAACTTAATAAAATGAATTAAATATAAAAATAAAGGAGATGAAAGGATAAAAATAAAAAGAACTCGCTCGATGGAGCTTTAAACATAGCACAAAAGAAAAAAAAAACGCACTCACACACATACACAAGTGAGGAAAGATATGTCTTCAGTTCAAAACTTATGTCTAACTATATTGCATAGATGAAGACATACGGGGATCTAAAAATTACAACTAAATACAAATTTTTACAACAAGAAGTACCTACAAGTCCTAAACACAAAATTTCAGCATTCTACGGCTAACCGTATATTGTAATGTTAGACTCATAAATACAGCCATCATCTATTAGTTAAAATGGTTGTAGAAATGAATAGAATGAGTCATTTACTTCCAATAAGTAAATAAACATATAGGAAAATCTACATTGTAATATATTCAATTTTTGCTGAACTGTGGGAGCACCGACTCTGTAAATCGGCCTTTTTTGTTGTAACACTCTTACAGCAGGGATGCGATTTTACGCAGGCCTGCTATGAAAAAAATACAACAGAAGTAGTGACTGAATTTTATGTATTTTTGGTGATGATTTTGGGGGAAATAATGAAAATTTTTTAGCGCATCATGATTTTTGTAAAACTGACTTTTATTTTTTCTGAAATATTCCACCAAAAAGTATTCTCTAAAATAATTTGACTGATAAAAGTGAAATTTTTTTAATGTATAGTAAATATCCTAATCTTAGTGATGCATATAGGTTCTTCAGCAATCAATTACTTGTTATTGGTCGAAATGAAAGAAAAAGGATAAAATATGCTGAACTTTGCTCGTAATTACATACTCTAAACTCACGGATTTCAAAAAAAAAAGTTTTACTTTTGCAGTAAAACAGGAGAAGAAAATATTTATTTTAGCATGACTAAATATTTCTTAAAAGTTTTTTTTTGTTTCTTTAATACTTCATAGAACTAAAAAAGTGAGAAAAGGTGTGATTTTCTTCTAAATTAGGGGAAAATAACAATTCACTTTGCGTCTGCTTTTCGAAAATTATCGATGAAAAAAAAAATGAATTTTTGAATTACTGCTGGCAAGCGCGATCGCTTCATGCTGTCAGCTAGTTTGTTTTTACTATTATAGCTGTTATACTAATTAAATTTTGAGTAAGTTGTAATGTGGTTTACTTACTTTTTTACGAAACTTTTATGGCATCACACCTTTTCCTATTTTGATTAGTCATATATAAACACGGAAAAGTATTTAGTATCCACCTGTGTTCGGATGAGTAGAGCAAGAAAACCTTTTGGAATACTGCCAGAAGAATCAGGACTTACCCTTGCTAGTTAAGGAAAAAGTTTCTTATTTCTTTCCGACCAAGACTTAGGTTACATACTTTCGACGTCGTAATGCGACGTATTTTATCTTGGCTAAATGCAATTAGCAACTCTTAAATGTACCTGGATTTAACCACACAGAAAACTTCTGTTAATTCCTAGTATTGAAAATTCTGTTTGCTAAATTGAAGTTAATATTCTATGCAAAAAGTATTTGTTCTTTTAATGACAAAGTTACGTATAATTAATTTTAACCTTATGTTATCGAAGTCCCTTACTTCGATAACATGAAAATATCTTTCCGAGTAATGTTACAAATCGCGATGTGTATTTTGAATGGCATTTAAGTGGTTTTTTAACTGAAATTTTTTTATCAGTTTTTAAATAACTAAAGCTGAATTCATCGGCGCAAAAGCCTACTGGGACCAAAGCCTACTGTGTCTATCACAGTTTTCGTGACTGGTTTCGGGGTGCAAGGTAAATGTTTTGGTTAAGTGGTCAGCTGAGGCCGGAAATCTCGGGGTTTATTTTAAAAGAACGTTTAGCATTCATTTTATTGCCCCACTGAAGGGATGAAAATCTTAGTCGACCGTACCCATCCCAGGAATCGAACCAGATTATGAGGCATGGAAACTAAACCACAAACTAACCTTGTGTAATTCTGTCCTTTCTTCTTATTTACCGACAGATTATCTGCAAGACTTCGACTTTGTCCTTTTGTTGTACGGAAATAAGATGCTTTTAACGAGTTTAGTGATTACTAGCAGTTGTGCTTCCAACTTTCTCCAAGCATAAGCAATAATTTCCTTGTATTTTAGTACATTGTTTAAATCACCGCTATTCATTCGCTTTGATAATTTCGTTTCTCATTTTTGAAATATTATGGCATTGCATAGACTAAAACATTTAACATTCAACTAATTTTATTTATTGGATTACTAATTACAGATGATTTGTGAACTAGTGAAATACTTACATAAATTGATGGACTGTAACTATTGGATACTCCAATATCCACTTCGAGCTTCTGGTACCACTACAAAAGCATGCTCATCACTGGACTGCGGCCAAGTTTTCTCTGTACAGAAGGTATCACTGGAAATATAAAAATAAAATAAATAAAACTGTGACGATGACGTTGGCCGCGCCACCACATGATCTCCTAGGAAGGCTTGGTGTAAAGTAGTGTACGGGGTTGTCAGTTAGTCCCCACAATATCATATTTGCAACAAAACTGTATGTGTCTCCTACTTATTGAATCAGTGGTTACAAATTAACAATATTTAGAATTCCAATAAGAAAGGGTAAGGGGGTCAAAGTCGATTACTTAGGGTTTGACAAATTTTAGAAAATCAATTTGTAATCTAAATGCTAACAATGTGGGATGTATTCATACACTAAGTTAATGACGGAAAAAATAATGCATACAAAAGGGAGGAAATAGGATTGTTGCATTACTGCAGAAAGCCCACACAATAGTGGGCCATGCGGATGGTTTATTCGGCAAAAAAAAAAAAAAAAGTATCAAATCATTGAACTAGCAGAAACAGTTTTTTTACTGCTACAAATTTAATTTGAATCTGATCAATTACTGACGTATCTTGTTAATCGTTGTTGTTGTTACTGATATTACTCGGGCATCCGAGCCGGAAGATTCATCTACTCGGTTTAAGGCAGAATTGGTTCCGTTTCCTTTTTTACGAGCACCATTAAGGTGGAAGTTCTATTTAACTCAACATAAATGGCATAAGGCCCGTCTATCGGGCAGGAAGACATTCACAACATACAGTCACGCAGATAAAGGACAAGGACAGAAGAAAGAGAAGGTGCATTCATGCTCGAACCGGAATTCGAACCCGGGACCACGCCATGCGAGTCCCACTACTCTGACCACTAGGCAAGGTGGCTAACTTTGTTAATCCTAAATGATACATTTATTGTAGAAGGGAAATAACCTCATTATGAACTAAAGTACCAATTTCCATTGATATTCTATCTATGATTCGGTTTATTGGCCCTATACAGGACACTCTCATTCTTTTCTCATTTTTCCAGAAATGAAACGTTTAAAACATGAAATTAAGTGAAATAAATGTTTTTCTTTGTAGAAAAAAACGTTAAAGTGATCCGTTTTGCCTGATCATTGTTGCCTAATTGTCAATTGGATTGTCACTTGGGTTTATTGCATACAAATTTAGGCAGATTAGAAAACGATTTATTACTCTTTTAATACGTTCTTACTTACACTATTAGCCGTTTTTTCTCACTTATTTCGTACCCACCATAAAAAATAATTCATATTACATCATTATTCATCTATTTTGATATTTGGAGGTGGATGAAAATAGCACTAGTTCTCTTTACTTTCAGTATTTGTTGTCTTGTAAACTTTTGAAAACCTTTTTATTTCATTATTAAATCAACACCAATGTCTGACAAAA
>JAXGGA010021664.1:0-16218 GCA_038373865.1 Uloborus plumipes | reverse complement strand
ATTCTCTCCACCCCCCCTTCAAGTATACATGACACACAAATTGATGAATCAGCACCTGTACTCTATAGGGTCTACCTATGGACTAATTTTCGTTTGATTCCGCTTGTTACTTCCTGAGATATAGCAATCACCCCCGCGCAGAACACGTGCGATTGCTCCACCCCCCTTGGAGGAATTCGCTAAACAAAGTCAGGTGCACCAGTTCACATGGTGGTACATATGTGAAAAAGTTTTTGTTCGATTTCATGCAGTAGTTTTTGCTCTAGCGCGGCCACAAAAACTGGTCATACACATACAGACTCACACACACACAGACACACACACACACACAGACACACAGACAGACATTTTCCAAAAATGGTCGAAATGGACTCAGCGCACCTCAAAACGGGCAAATCCGTCAAAATTCGACATTCGAAAATTTTCACGAAACCAATACTTTCTTCTATATAATAGATAAAGAAGAAAGTAAAAATTGGTGACAGACATTTTTGAGCATTTCTAACTATGTATAGGGCTATTAACCCATTTATGCCCAGTAGCCTAAAAACGGGACGCTTGTTAGTTACTGCATACAAGAACCTGTAATGGGTATACCATTTTACTAAAGCTGTTTTTTATAAGTTGAATGGTCCTTCTTCTTGAGAAAACCAGTTAAAGCCACTATTTGAATATCAGAGTTTATTTATTGACAGCTATTTTCAGACAAATTAGTCAAGCAACGATCCAGCATAGGTAGCCACAGAAAGTAAGTGTTTTTTGCGAGCTTATTTTTCATAAAGTTTAACTATTTTAAAATGATTTGCTTCTTCAGAGATGCCTCCCATAATGTTACTTTGCAGAAGTAAAGTCAAGTAAGGTCGTATTTTTCTCACATATCTGCACATTGTCCCATAAACAGGACGTTAAATAACTTAATAAATATGGCAACGGCGAACTATTTTAAGCCTAAAATGTATGTAAACCATTCCAAGCAAGAGTTTGATAAAAACTGAAAAAAATTATTTCAAAAGACTTGGGCATAAATGGTTTAAATGTGTTATTTTTCTGTGATGATTTTCTAAAAAACTGCGTTTCTTCTTTTGAAAAAATAAAAACAGCAGTATTAAATATCCAAGGGTAAATATTCACGAAGGAAATATTTCTCAACTATTTGAATTGAGGGAAGCCTCAGAAAGCCACGCGAAGCAAAGAAAACATCAAACGCAAAATTAGCTATCACTAAGAAGTTGAGATGAAGCACTAAATAATGATTTGCATGGAGAAAGAAAAAATTAGAAATTTTATGTGAAAGTTTGAACTAAAAATGGAATAAAAAAACTACCTGTGAGATTTTATTCTAATTGGTCTCTAAATGTGCCCAGTGAGGACACAAACAAATTGTGAAATTTTAAGCGAAATCAGTCGGGTAGTTTTTGAGTCTATAAAGGACATACATTTATAGGTACAAAGGGTATACGCCCAAAATGTCGCGGCCGAAATGTCGCGGGCCAAAATGTCGCTGCCAAAATGTCGCCGGGAAAAAATGTCGCGGGCCAAAATGTCGCTGGTCAAAATGTCGTCGGTCCAAAATGTCGCCGGGCCAAAATGTCGCCGGGACAAAATGTCGCTGGACAAAGTGTCGCCGGTCTCAAATGTCGCGGTCCAAAATGTCGCGGGCAAAAATGTCGAAGGACCAAAATGTCGGTCAAAAATGTCGCGTGTCCAAAATGTCGCCGGTCAAAAATGTCGCGTGTCCAAAATATCGCAGGTCCAAAATGTCGCCGGTCAAAAATGTCGCCAGTTCAAGTGTCGTCAGACAAAAATGTAGAAGGTCCGATATTGATACAGTTAGTATCAAAAATTAAAATATATGAAAAGGCTTTTTTACACCGAATTAGCAAAAAATTGCTAATTGCTGTTGATGAACGTGTGCGTTAACGATAGTATGGACTAAAATTTTTGAAAATACTAAAAAAAATTTACCCTTTCGGCTTGTAACTGTTTCGAGCGCTTTCCAAGAAACAAATAGTTTTTAAACAAGCGTACGTTATTTATTTACAATAGCTTATTTCACCGTAACTCGCTATCTACCAACTTAAAAACGAATAAATTAGCAGCCCAAGCCAAGTTTAATTGATATCGAAAGGAAAATTTGTGTGTTAAAAAAGAAGTTGAAGAACAGTGAAATGAATAAGACAGATGTACAATGTTTGAAACTTGGTTTCTGTTAAAATTTCTTACATGATCGAAAGCAAGTCTATATTATTTAAATAATAGAGGTCTTTTTATTTTCTTCTTCATAAAATGTGTAAAAGAAAGTATTGGATCAGAGAAAAATTGTCAATTTGGAAGAATTTACACTTTCTGACGTGTGCTGAATTCAATTTTATCGTTTATTTTTTTAAGGGAAAATGTGTTAGTGTGTATCTGCGTGACCCATTTTTTGGGGGCGACTCTACCACAAAACTTAGTGCGTGAATTAGAATGAAATTTGGTACATACATGTACCAACCAATATGTGATTCAGTGCTGATTGGTTTTTGCCGCTAGTTCTTCCAAGTTTTTACATGCAAGAATGTAATGGAACGTTTTCAGTATAGCGTGATTAATATCTGAAGAAGGTTCAGACGAAATAAAATAAAAATTGGCCCATAGGAAGCCTTCAGAAGATACGCCACATCATCGAGGAAGCAGAGCAATTGAACTTTTTATTTTTCATTATTTGTGAGTGATGTATATCAAGAAGTAATGCAAGTATTCAGACAAAATTTTGTTTGTAGAATGGTCTTAAAGGGAGAGATGCTTATTCATTTCTGGCGTTAATCAGCTCAGACATGGTTCTGTACCTTCGTTACAATCAGTATTTAAATGTGGAGTTGAATATAGTACCATTTTTTCTCTTGACATTTCACCTCCCCTTCCACCACTCAGTTGTTACAAAGAAAGCAATAATTCCATGAACTAATTTGATTTCAAACGTCCCCAAACAACTCTTAAAGAAAATGCTCTATAAGAAAATTGCCGGCTACGCGGTGATTAAACGGTATTCCGTTTTTGCAAAAAAAAAAAAAAAAAGCCTTTACAGCAAATTTAATTGTTTAATTTCTTTGTGTGAAAAAAAAAAGAAACAATCCTAAATATAGTTTAAAAAAACTAAAAAATACGCTTTTAGAGTAAATCAAATTCAAAAGAAGATTTTGAAAACTGTTGAATATCTGCTAAGTTTACATGCACTTATAATATGCATTTTGTGGACGATCGATGCCGAACTCAGAATTAATGTCAAACGCACTTATTATACATCAACATGCAATATAGTTTAGCCTTTAGTAATAATAATGGTATTAAACATATTAACTTTTATACGTTTGTAAAGAACGTGAATTTTATTTTTGACTCAGAGTTACATACATACAAAGGAACAAACAAAAAAACCTACATGTGAAACTAGTAAAAGCGTATTAACAAGAAGTTCTGTCAAGAACTAAACGAGCCTACTTTCCCGTACATCGACATCGGCATTCTAGCATCTGATCATTATTCTCTTGATCATCTGAGACTAAACATTATGTCAAACATACCTTTTTAGCACTTAAAGCTGATTTCTAAAAGCAAAATATACCCCTCTCATCAGATGAAATAGAGACATAAAAAGTAAATAAATGAATAAATGAAGTTTTGTCGCACCTTTTAAAGAATGTAACTGTTACAGTTCTTCCGTAGAAAAATTCCTCAATCGTTTTCAAAAAAAAAAAAAAAAAACAAAAATTAAAAGTACAAAGTACATCAAAACACATTTTATCAAAGAAAGGAAAAAAAACTCGTCCGTCGATAAAATGTCTCGATTTTCACTTTTAAACCGTTGCCAGTTGTTAAATATAAATAAAGAATAAAATGCCCTCGTGAATGAAACACTTTTGTTACAAAAAAAAATCGTCTGCCAAAAAAAAATAATAGTAATAAATAAAATAACACAAATGAATAAATAAACAAAAAATCGTCTGCACAGTCAGTCATTTTTTTCTGAGTCTGCATTTCCGCCATGTTTGTGGAGTCGGAGTCGGAATCAGAGTCCTCACAGAAGATTATTCAGAAAAGTACTTTACAAACATTATTTATCAAAACCATTTTTTTTACAAAGTTAGTTTGAAGGAAATCCGACTTTAAGTTCCAGGATCAACATTCAACTTAAATTCCCCGTAGGCGCTAATGTTAAATTTTTTTCTTAACGGTTCAATATTGAACGAAAAATGGTTCAAACCAAAAAGCGAAATAAGGGAATGAACCTCTCCGAGATCTTTCAAACAAAAAAAAGTTTATTCCATTCGGATGGTTCACTCAGAAGTTATTAGGTGGGGAAAGGTTGCTTGAACGGTTCAAAGTTGAACGAAAAAATGTTCAAATTGAAAATTTAAATACTGTAATGCAGTATCCTTGCTGAGATCCTTCGAACAAAAAAAAAAAAGTTTATTTAAATCGGACTGTTCACTCAAAAATTATTAGGGGTGACAGCTTGCTTGAGCGGTTCAATGTTGAACGAAAAATTGTTCAAATCGAAAATGTAAATACGGGAATGAAGTATCCTTGATAAGATCTTTTGAACAAAAAAAAGTTTGTTGAAATCGGACTGTTCACTCAAAAGTTAGCATCGCGGGACAGGCTGTTTGAACGGTTCAAAGTTGAACCAAAAATTGTTCAAATCGAAAAATCAAATATGGGAATGAGTTGTACTCGCCGAAATCTTTCCAACAAAAAAAAGTTTGTTCAAATCGGAATGTTCATTCAAAAGTTATTAGGGGGGGAAAGGTTGCTTGAACGGTTCAATGTTGAACCAAAATTGTTCAAATCGAAAAATCAAATATGGGAATGAGTTGTAATCGCCGAGATCTATCCAACAAAAAAAAGTTTGTTCAAATCGGAATGTTCATTCAAAAGTTATTAGGGGGGAAAGGTTGCTTGAACGGTTCAATGTTGAACGAAAAATTGTTCAAATCGAAAATGTAGATACAGGAATGAAGTATCCTTGAAAAGATCTTTCGAACAAAAAAAAGTTTGTTCAAATCAGACTGTTAACTAAAAAGTTAGCATCACGGGACAGGTTGATTGAACGGCTCAAAGTTGAACCAAAAATTGTTCAAATCGAAAAATCAAATATGGGAATGAGCTGTACTCGCCGAGATCTTTCCAACAAAAAAAAGTTTGTCCAAATCGAAATATTCATTCAAAAGTTATTAGGGGGGGACAGACAGACAGATCGACCGACAGACCGACAGACCGACACAAATTCCCCATCTCAATTCCCTACTTTCAAATTTTTAATTTTTCGATATTCATTTTACCTTTTTATTTTTTTAACTTGGCGATATTTTTTGGACTTGGCGATATTTTTTAGATGCATTAAGCCAATTTTAATACTTTTTTCGTCTTTCTTTTATTTTTAACGGGAAAGTAGGCTAAAAAAGGAAGAAATTTAGCGTCCCTGTGCCCTAAGTACAGCCCTGAAAAAACTATGGCATTATTTTGGTACTGAAATAATTTAAGCTTTAGAAGAAATCAATTTAGTTACATTTTTGTTAATAACTTAAGCTAATTTTCTAAACTGCTACGTTTAAAAAAAGTTACTAAACAGGTGTATTTATCATATTGTGACAAGCTTATTAGTAAAATTGAGCTACATAATTAAGCTGCATTGAATTTGTAAATTACTGGAAACATTAAATCTGTACTATACACTTAGCGTCATTTTGGAACAGATATACACTGAAGTGACAAAAGTCATGGGATACCTCTTAATATCGTGTCGGCCCTCCTTTTGCCCGGCGAAGTGCAACAACTCGACGTGGCATGGACTCAACAAGTCGTTGGAAGTCTTCTGCAGGAATATTGAGCCATGCTGTCTCGATAGACGTCCATAATTGTGAAAGCGTTGATGGGGCAGGATTTTGGGCACGAACAGACCTCTCGATGGTGTCCCATAAATGCTCAATGGGATTCATGTCGGGCGATCTAGGTGGCCAAATCATTCGTTGGAATTGTCCAGAATTTTCTTCAAACCAATTGCGAACAGTTGTGGCCCGGTGACATGGCGCATTGTCATCCATAAAAATCCCATCGTTGTTTGGGTACATGAAGTCCATGAATGGCTGCAAGTGATCTCCAAGTAGCTGCACATAAGCATTTCCAGTCAATGTTCGGTCCAGTCGCACTAGAGGACCAAATCCATGCCATGAAAAAACAGCCCACACCATTACGGAGCCACCACCAGCTTGAACAGTGCCTTGCTGACAGTTTGGGTCCATGGCTTCGTGGGGTCTGCGCCACACTCGAACCCTACCATCGGCTCTTACCAGCTGAAATCGTGACTCATCGGACCAGGCCACGGTTTTCCATTCATCTAGGGACCAACCGATATGCTCACGTGCCCACGAGAGTCGCTGCAAGCGATGTCGTTCTGTCAGTAAAGGCACTCGAGTCGGTCTTCTGCTGGAATAGCCCAAGAAATCCAAATTTCTCCGCACAGTTCTAGCAGACACGTCCATTGTACGTCCCACATTGATTTCTACGGTGATTTGACGCAGTGTTGCTTGTCTGTTAGAATTTACGACTCTTTGCAGACGTCGCCGGTCTCGATCTTTAAGTGCAGGCGGTCGACCACTGCGCTGTCCATGGTGGGATGTTATGCCTGAAATTTCATACTCTCGGCACACTCTTGATACAGTGGATCTGGGAATGTTGAATTCTCTAACGATTTCCGAAATGGCATGACCCATGCGTCTAGCTCCAACTAACATTCCGCGTTCAAAGTCTGTTAATTCACGTCGTGCGGTCATCATCACGTTAAAACCTCTTCACATGAATAACTTGAACAGAAATGAAAGCTCTGTAAAAGCACTGCGCATTTATACCTGTTCTATGCGATGCTACTGCCATCTGAAAATTTGCATATTGCTATCCCATGACTTTTGTCACTTCAGTGTATTTTGGACCGGCGTTATTTTGGACCGGCGACATTTCTGACCGGCGACATTCTGGACCAGCGACATTTTGGACCGGCGACATTTTGGGCAGGCGACATTTTTGACCGGCGACATTTTGGCCCGGCGACATTTTCGACCGGCGACATTTTTGACCGGCGACATTTTGACCACGCGACATTTTGGCCCGCGACATTTTGTTCAGGCGACATTTTGGACCGGCGACATTTTGGCCCGCGATATTTTAGCCCACGACATTTTGGCTCGGCGACATTTTGGACCGGCGACATTTTGGCCCGCGACATTTTAGCCCGCAACATTTTGGCTCGGCGACATTTTGGACCGGCGAAATTTTGGCCCGCGACATTTTAGCCCGCGACATTTTGGCTCGGCGACATTTTGGACCGCGACATTTTAGCCCGCGACATTTTGGCCCGCGACATTTCGGCCGCGACATTTTGACCCCAAACCGGTACAAAGGTACATACATTCATTTTTATACATAAATATTATTATTATTATTATTATTATTTTATATATGTATATGAAGGGTCAGGGGGAAAAGCCACGGTAGTCAACTTTTTGTTGAATTTAAACTGATGCTACCACCTGTTAGTAATTTCGTTTAGTATATGCAATATTCGTGAAAAAACACTGTAGTCCATGTATTATTGTCATTTTAGAACAAGTATACTGGGGAAGTTTATGAGTTCGTAAAGTTTAAATTTCGTTTTTCTCAAAATGAATCAAATGTCACTACCGTGGTTTTTCCCCCTGACCCTTCATATATATATATATATATATATATATATATATATATATATATATATATATATATATATATATATATATATATATATATACAGGGTGTCCACTCCAATCGTGGACCAATAGCTAATTTCTAAACCGTTAGAGATAAGCATATAGTTTATTTAGGAAAAAATCTCCAAATTACGAAAGGAATTTTGGGTCTATTCAATGTTTTTCAAAAAATCAAATTTTGAAAGAGTTACGAAATTTAAATTTTTATACAGCCCCCCAGTCCTATCAATCATATTTAGTAAAACATTCTTGACACTGTAACCTTTAAAACTAAAAAAAATCACTCTTCCACCACAAAAATTGACCGAGTTATGACGTTTTGAAAAATCAAGATTTTGCATTATTTCATGACGTCATCGAGAGATCGCTTAAGGGACCGTATGCGAAATCCTTCAAAATCTTGATTTTTCAAAACGTCATAACTCGGTCAATTTTTGTCGTAGAGCAGTGATTTTTTTTAGTTTTAAACGTTACAGTGTCAAAAATGTTTTACTGAATATGATTGATAGGACAGGGGGGCTGTATAAAAATTTAAATTTCGTAACTCTTTCAAAATTTGATTTTTTGAAAAACATTGAATAGGCCCAAAATTCCTTTCGTAATTTGAAGATTTTTTCCTAAATAAACTATATGCTTATCTCTAACGGTTTAGAAATTAGCTATTGGTTCACGATTGGAGTGGACACCCTGTATATATATTATCCCAACAAAAACATAAATGTGAAAAAGGAACCAAGTTCGGTTAAAACAACGTTTGGGTAGTTTGAAGCAGCGGTGCCACCGACAAAAGAGTTGAAATCGAACAGGCTCCAAGTTCTATAGCTGTTCTGTTAACTACAGTCGCGAGAGTTATTGAAATGTTCATTAATTTATTTTAATAACATTTCGTTAGTTCCTTTCATATCGGCTTCTTATAACTTGGCAAGTTCATTTCTAACTGACGGAAGTCGGACTTTTTTGAACGTAACTTCATGACGATTAAAACTTGCCCAGTTCCGAAGCCGATATGAAAGGAACTAACGAAAAATTATTAAAATAAATTAATGAACATTTCAATAACTCTCACGACTGTAGTTAACAGAACAGCTATAGAACTTGGAGCCTGTTAGATTTCAACTCTTTTGTCGGTGGCACCGCTGCTTCAAACTACCCAAACGTTGTTTCAACCGAACTTGGCTCCTTTTTCACATTTATGTTTTTGTTGGGATATCATGCATTTTTGAAAAGCCGAAGTAACGGTTATGCTTTCATTGAGACACAAATTAATATACTACTGAATAAATACTGTCCTTCATTTGTTTTTCATAAAAACACATATATTTTTATTTGAGTAAAAAGACTGAAGAGCGGTATACTTACTGATAAAGATTTTTTCAGCAACGTTCGAATGTAGCAATATTGATGCATTTTCACCTATATTATAAAGTGTAAATGCTGCGAAAGTACCTTGCAGGGAACAGACGACATCCGAAATAAGTAAATTTTCTTCGTGTTTACCCTATATTTTTCTTAACCTGTAAATGGTAACATCCCTCCAACTCACCTACAGACTACTCACTAACATCCGTCCTATAGACGGATATTACCATTTACGGGTTAAAAGAGGAATAGAATATTTTAACTACTTGGTTAATATTTCAAGTCACCGCAAGGTTACATAGTCAATCTCTAGAATTTGAATTATTTATTTCATCTTGATAAACCATTTTAATCTTCCGTCAAGTCAAACTAAGCCTTGAAACAGCTTACAATAAAACATTTGATTTTAAACTTAAGTATTTTATTTTCGGCAACGTTTTACAAGCATTTTGGCGCTTTTGTTTGACGAACCATTTATAAATCGCGCCAAGATACTCATTAAAAAAAAATGTGTTTTTTCTTGCTTTTTTAATGTAGTTTTTGGACTTTTTAGATTTTTCCCATAGCTAGTGTTAGTGGAAATATACCTTGATGCCAAATTTTAAGATTCTGAGACACTTGGAAGTAGGTAAACATTTTGATGAGTGAGTGTATAATCTAAATAAGAAAATCGCCATATTTTCACTTTTCAAATATTAATAACTTTAAAACTAAAAGAGATATATTCACAAAATTTAGGATAATGGGTGTTCTATATCACTCTAATAGACTTACAAAATTTAAAGCATGTAGATGAAGTAGTTCTTGAGAAACGGAGGGGTCGAAAGTAGCCCGAAATGGTTCGTGTAAAGATACACTAGCAGATGTGCAGCGCGAACTTGGCTGACACACTGCCGTGTGTCTTGATTTTGTTAAACACTAACAATGCTACATTCAACATTTTTGCAGAACAAAGACTAGAAATTGTGGATCAACTTCAAAAGAGTGCCACTTAAACTCAGATGCAAAGCGTATTTGTTTTGTTCAAATATTTATGACCATGCTATCCGCTGTAATTCCAAGCAGCCGAGACAAAACGAATGTTATCTAGTGTCTGACTGTCAACGCATTTCAAAAATCATCCACTAACTGTCCTGAGATTTCAATTGTACTTTGTCTTCTTTTTTTTTAATGTTAGGAAGCTTTTGATATATGTTTCTTTTCTAGTAGGTGCCATATAGATAAGAAAAAGATTATGTCTTTCAGTCTTCCTAACTCTTAAAAAACAATCTTAGTCGGGCAGCAGTGATTTTTTCTTTTTTTATTATTTTATAGGTTGTGTGCTTTTTTCCATGGAAATTTTAAATAAATGTATTTATTCAGTAAGCAAGTCCAATAAATAAAACAAACTTCAATTCCGAAAAATCTACTTATATTAAAAACTGAGTATCTTTCTATCTTTCTATCTTTCTTTCTATCTTTTCTTCTATCTTTCTATGTCACGCTTCTTTCTCTTGAACGCCAATAAACTGAAAGTCGAACCAGGTACCGATTGATAGGTAATTTTTCAGGCTTCATTAGTTTCAATCTATATAATTATATGATTTTAATTAACGAAGATATCAATTAATAAGTAGTCAAATTTAAAGCGATTAAGCCTAATAAATGATTAAATATGAAATCCATTGTTGAAACGTAGTTGCTATGAAACAGTGATAACAATGATAATGAGAATTTCGAATAAAGGCTTAACTAAATCAAACACGAAACTCATAAGCGGGCCACTTACATAGTATTTTTATCGCTAGCTATTTGTAATATTTTGAAACATTCATTTGTTGAAAAGCCATCTACTTATATTAAAAACTGAGTATCTATGTCTGCTTTTTTCCTTTGAGCGAGATGAACTTACTAAAACTTACCTCACCATCTTGAAGGCGCGAAGCATCTCAATAATTCGAATGTTTTTTTTTTTTTTTTTTACATAGGAAAAAAGTAAAGGCGTGAAGCGCCTGTTAGCGAGCCGCCTTGGCGGGGAGTAGTTTCTTGACATTTTCCTCACTACTTTCAGGGCGGTACCCGACGTGCGTGGTACGTCTTGAAATCGAATGAACATTAAATTATATCAAATAATATAACTTCAGAATGAGGTAAAAGTTAGAGTAGGGGGACGTTATGCATCAACATGCCGCAGGAAGCTAATCTAGCTGCCCTGGCAGCTAGTAATATATTATTCTCCGCCAACAATGTGCGATTAAAAATAACAATCACTTTTGTCAAAATATTCCAACTATTCTACCCTTTTCTTTTTTTCCTTACCCTTACTAAATGAGGAAATATACATGCATATATATATATATATATATATATATATATATATATATATATATATATATATATATATAGCCCTGGGGTTCAAATCCCGGCTTCGGGCATGGACGTACTTTCTCTCTCCTGTCATTGTCCTTTCTGTGAGTGAGAGTGTGTTTTGAACGGATGCCTACCCTATAAACGGGTCCTTATGGCATGTGTTGAGCTAAAACGGTTTTCCCCCTTAATGGTGCTCGTAAAAACGGAAGCCATACCTATCCTGCTTAAATCAAGTGGATTTTATCCTCTAGGGCTCGGATATCCGAGTGGTATATGAAACACATAAATGTATATAAAATCAAAAATACAAAAGGAAATAGTGAAATGGCAAACCAAGGACTGGCACGTCATCAGGGGGAAGACCAGATCCCTGGTTCGCAAGGCCCTTTCTATCTGACATGAGGAAGGTCCCAATAACATGTCACCTTCCCCAAGAGCCTTGAATAAAATGAAACATGAACACCAAAATAACACAAGCAAAAGAAAAAATGGAACGCAGTCAAAATCAAACACCAAAAAGGTCAAAAAAGTCAAGTACTCACATGAAAAGGTACCAGACGTGAACTGAATGATCATCAGCGCAACCAGCAAATATGTGGCCCAAACAGAGAGTTACAGTTAAAGTTAAACTGTCTTAAAACAATTTAAGTAAAAGGAGGAAGGGGAAAATAAGAGGACTTTCCCTCATGTCAGATAGAAAGGACCTTGCAAACCAGGGATCTGGTCTGGATTCCTTAGTGCGAAAAAATTGGCAAAAATAGGCATTCTTAGAGTGCCTTGATTTTTTAATTTTTTTATGAGGATCAATAGCATCAGTTACTTCTGGGGTCGTTCATTGGTCATAAGTCTTAAATTTTATATCGTTATTTATTTTATTTTTTTTATTAAAAAATTATAATCCTTGATGCCAATAATGCTGAAAAAATGTCATGTGGTGTTAGGGTCTGATTAAAGCATGGTCATACAAGTCCGTAGATCTGGATGCCACAATTTTAATGACACAAAATTGGGGTAAATTTCTTTCGTTTTCCCCTCTTTTGGAATCCTACTACTTTGAAAATTGTAACGATTTTCCCGTGAGAGGGTATCAAAATTTTATCAGGACTTGGGTATCGCTTAGGCTTGACTGGGTCCTGTGTGGTGTCCAAAAACGTGTGCAAATTTTTGGCTCTTTTGGAATTAAGGATTCTTTTTTTCACATATTGAAAAAAAAAACCGATAAAATTAATGATTTTTAAATAACGAGCGGCAACAGAGGTAATAAATCATTGACTCTATCAACAAAAATTTCTGCACAATCTTAAGAATTCTACACTGCCAAAAAAAAAGCTGTTGTTTTTACAGTTTAATACAGGCAGCAGAACTTCAGTTAAAAACTGTAAGAGCAGAGTAACAAACTGTAAAACTAGTCAATTTTACTGTTTCTTACTGTAAACCAGCCACTTTACAGTTTACTACTGTAAAATTAGCAATTTTACAGTTTATTTCTGTAAAATTAGTATAACATTAACTGTATTATATTGTAAAAACAACATCTAATTGTTACAGTGTATAGTAAAAAGGGATCCAACATTCATTTTTCATACAACACACACACACAAAACATAGATTTCACATTTTCTTTGGCTATAGACTTTTTTATGTACATGATTAATGCATTATTAAAAAATGTACGTTTTTTTTTTCTGTTAGTATGAACATTTAATACACGCGCCAACTCGGCTATTTCGATCCATGGACAGCTGTTTCAAGCTTATTCTGCTCTCATCAGCATGGAATACGAAAGTAGTCGAGTTGGAGGCAAAAATCCTCTTATAAAGCAAAGAGAGCGAAAAAAAACTGGTATCTAATGTGAAATTAGAATACCAGCGAGCGACCGACACTCTGCGTGTACGGTACAACTCGTAAATTTTTTTAGGCAGAGCTCATTGATTACTTTTTTTTTATTTAATTACACAATCATAGTAACTTACCTCCTCTTGGTCCGTTAAAGATGAAAGTCAACGCATAAGTGAAAAAAGATCGGGTGATAATTCCAGGAAGTGAAAGTCCTCCCCAAAAATTATGATTTTCCATGACAGCCATCATCGGAGCCATTGTCTCTTTCAGACCCAGTTAAAGAGTCGACTCAGTGTAAATTGATCTGTCAAATAGTTAGCCATTGTCGCAAAAACTCAACTGTCACTGCTTCAAGAAATAAATCATAAAACTTGTCAATTTGACAATGTTGGGCTATTGTTTGGGACTAAACAAAGGGGGTAGACGGCCAATTCAGATTTCGTGAACGGTTTTCTGTTTTTGCCCTCTAGTTCTTCTCTAAAATCTTAAATCACCTAAAAAATTAAATCATTTAGAGCAGCCTTTCCCAACCTTCTTTAAGCTCACGTACCACTTAGTTGTACATCATGCTAATTTGTACACTGTTAAAAAATTTCCTGAAATTTTACTTTAAAAGTTACTGGCATCCATGTTGCCAGTAACTTTTACCGTTAAAGATTTTTTTTTACTGTAAAATTTTACGGAAGAGAAAAGGTCATTCCATAGTGACTAACGTAACATTCAGAGCTGCTTTTGTTATTGTTTTTACTTGTAACTTAAAGGATAAAAAATATTTTTAGTTGTGCTGGTGGATTTACAATGTACATGGTATCTATGTATCATTTCTGCTAAGAATTTAAAACAAAATTACCGACAGTAGATATTTTTTCAACCAAAATAGCAGCGTGACTAACGTAACATTTTTGCAACCCTAAAAATGAATGCTCATGTTGTGAGGCAAAAATTTCTCAAAGTTGAGCAAGTGTTAAAAATGAATGATATATTTGAAGAATGTAAAGTTGGCTTTTGAAAACATAAAACACATTTATTAAATCTTAATTTTGTTTAGTCTTAAGTGTCACTTTTACTCTAGATGGAGTGTGACTAACGTAACCATCGAAAAACAAGCGGTAAACACACTACAAACTATTTATTATGGCTAATCTCAGCGATAATTACAATACTTTTTCATTTTTTTAACTTCTTATGTTGTATGATTTTTACTTATTTATTTATGTATTTTTTCATACTTTTTTCACTTTGGTATTTTTTTTTCTTCGGCTGAGGTTGACATTTTCATGGAATGACTCAAAACGAGAATTAAAAAGCGCGAGATACGAACGACAAGGATCGAACCCGGGACCCACTTTTTTCACACTGCTTTACTATCCATGGTACCAGATGAGACACATCAGGAGAGCGGAAATAGGGTGCCATCTGCATCTCACAGTAAGTCACGTGGTGATCAATTGGCGCTGCAATTGCAATTTTTTTATCGGTGCAATTCACTGTAAAAAAATTTCTGTACGGTAAACGCTACATTTTACAGTAACATTTACCATAAAAGCTTCCTGAAATTTTAACAGTGTACCACTTCATGAAAATGATTATATTTTTTTTTATTATTGCAAGTATGTTTACTTATTTCCATTATGGGTGTCCATGAATGCACATCACGTAAACTCACCGTATAGGTATATACAGGGTGTCCACTCCTATCGTGGCCCAATAGCTAATTTCTAAGCCGTTAGAGATACGCATAGTTCATTTAGGAAAAAATCTCCAAATTGCGAAAGGAAATTTGGGTCTATTCAATGTTTTTCAAAAAATCAAATTCGGAAAGAGTTACGAAATTTAAATTTTTATACAGCCCCCCAGTCCTATCAATCATATTTAGTAAAGCATTCTTGACACTGTAACGTTTAAAACTTAAAAAAAAATCACTCTTCTACGACAAAAATTGACCGAGTTATGAAATTTGAAAAATCAAGATTTTGAAGGATTTCGCATAAGGTCCCTTAAGCGATCTCTCGATGACGTCATGAAATAATGCAAAATCTTGATTTTTCTAAACGTCATAACTCGGTCAATTTTTGTGGTAGAACAGTGATTTTTTTTTAGTTTTAAACGGAACAGTGTCAAGAACGTTAAACTAAGTATGATTAATAGGACTGGGGGGGCTGTATAAAAAATTAAATTTCGTAACTCTTTTAAAATTTGATTTTTTGAAAAACATTGAATAGACCCAAAATTCCTTTCGTAATTTGGAGATTTTTTCCTAAATAAATTATATGCTTATCTCTAACGGCTTAGAAATTAGCTATTGGGCCACGATAGGAGTGGACACCCTGTATGTAAGTGCTTGTTCAAATTTTCATATTTATCTACGTTTCTGACACATTTCGTTCCTGATAAATGGTTGTAAGAAAAACACAAAATTATTAAAAGCATATTAATTTTACCTACCATTTTTATCAAATATGTTTAATGCGATGCTCGTGCGTGTTTCGAAGGACAGTCTTGAAATTTATTGATGGCTAATGGCTAAATTTAAAAGTGCACGCTATAACATTTATATTATTATTAATGATATTTATTGCCGGGTTTTTGATACTCGAATGTTCTTTACTGTCGGCCCCGCTTAAACGAATACTGTCTGTTCCAAGAAACATTATTCGATTAAACGGGGTATTCGATTAAGCGTTAATTCTTTAATATTACGTCTATGGCATCGGTTCCGAGATATTTTATTCGTATAAGCGGGGTATTCGTTTATCCGTTGCCCGATTAAGCGGGGACGACAGTATTAACAACGTTACTAGACAATATTATTAATTATCTGAATTATAGGATAAAAAATTTTGTGATACGCTCTGATTAATTTTTTTATGTCCGCCATTACTCATTTTTTTCC
>JAXGGA010021663.1:0-16218 GCA_038373865.1 Uloborus plumipes | reverse complement strand
TTCATAGAATCAGGGAAATTCTGTAGAGAGGTCATTGTGACCTACTGAGAAAAATCTTATTCCTCAAATTTGGAAAAAGCATGCAATATTGAATTTTTTAAATTAATACAGTGAACTCTCACTTATACACCGCCTCATTTATGCGCCTTTTTCACTTATACGACGATTTTGAATGGTCCCAGCACATTCCATAGCAAAATAATGATAGTATCATTCGTTTATGCGTCACTCTAAAGATAAGTATTTCACTTATGCGCCGTATTTTCCGTAAAATGTAAAACATTTAATTTATTTTCTTTAAAAAATAAGCCTTGTTCTTCACTTTCTTCAATCTTTCACCTTTACTGCTCACGGAAAGCATTTTTTCCGCATGAACTAGAGTTTGGAGAGGGACAATTACCTATTATGGGTCGTTTTAAAAGGAACAGTTTGTAATTAGGTATGCTACCATTTTTGTTTTCTCTTTATCATTGTAGTTACGTTGCAGTAACTGCCAAACCGTAGTAATATGCCCCTTGCCTATAGAAACATTCTTATTCATTCTCTCATTGCAACCTCTGTTGTGTTTTAGTCCTTGAAATAGGCTCGTTCACTTATACGTCTCTTTCACTTATGGGCCTTTTTCTGTTGGTCCTTTGGGCCGGCGTATAAGTGAGAGTTCACTGTATTATATTTTAAATTGATATTGGAATTGAATTTATACATTGAAATAATTATTTTGATCTCCTAAGCATTACAGAAATAGTGTAAAATTAATGTATACTTTTTACTTTCAAATATCTAATAAGTTGTCAAGAAAGAAAGATGGCGATTTCTTTGACAGGTACTGATCATGACCAAGATTAAATATTTTAACAATTTAAATATTATTACTAAATTGATAAGCTTTAGTTTGTTTCTAAAATAAATGTTATTAGTACCTGGAGACCGAGCCCCGCTCGGTTAAAAAAAAGAGGTTTATAAAATCGTGTTTTTTTCTAAAGTTCAAAGTATTGATTTATATAAACTTGAAAAGCATTTTTAAGCCCTTGGTTGCAATTACGCATTTAAAACAGCCGTAATTTATTTTAAAAAACACAACCTTATTTAGACAAGACATTATCATCATCACAACCTTAAACGATGAGCACCGTAAAATCACAAAACTTTATTTTGATGGATCTCTTTAACATTTTAAAAACAGTAACAATTCTAATGTTGCCAAAACTCGTTCGCCAAATACCATAAAAATTTAAATTTACGCTGATGTAATCAAATATGAAATCCATTGTTATAATGAAAGTGGTTGCTATGAAACAATAACAATAATAGTAATCATAAAGCAAATGGCAAAAGAAAGCTTTTCAAACTTTTAATGAAGGCATAAAAAAAACGTGTTTTTTTGTGAAAACTCGCGTTTTTACAGAAAAAACGCCGATGTAGATGAACTCAACAACCAAATCTCTGTCTAAATATCAAATTTTATCAAAATCGTTAGAGCCGTTTCCGAGATCCGAAATACAAGAATTGCTCGTTTAAAGATATAAGATATGCAGTAAATTTGAAAAAACCCACTTTACCGACATAGTGGGTTGCCCCGTGGTCAAAAATGTCGCTCGCCTTCCCAAGTTTGGCATTCGAAAGATCGCGATCGATCGGAAAAGTAATGGAGAGGGGTCCGGGCTTCTTTGGCAGGGAAAACTTTTCGTAAAACGAAGACACACTGAGGGGAATTACTTCTACCGCCACACGTGGCGCACCCCCCTCCCCCCACCCCCCAAGGAGCTTCGCGCTTTTCTCGCTCTTTTAATCGCAAGCGAAATCGTCGATCGCACTGCTTGAAACAGTGGTTTCTAGCTATTAGGGGTGCGAAATCGAAGGTGAAACATCGATGTTTTAAGACATCGATGTTAAGAAATTAAGAATATCGACCAAAAAACATCGATATTTTCAAACATCGATGTTTTCTTTTTTAATTGCTTACACATTTAAACGTACAGTAATACAGTAATTCCTCAATACATAGCGAAAGCAAATCAGAGATGTTTCAGAAACATCGATTGCAAGACATCGATAATAATAATCATAGAAGATGTTTTCCAATGATATTTATACTGCAGCTTCTGATTAAAGATAAAAACATCTTAATACGTCTACTTATTGCATATTTTTATCAAGCTTTCTTTGCTGGACTATAGAACATCGGCATCGAAAAAAAACATCGAACCCAAAACGTCGATGTTGGAAGAACATCAACCCGCAAATATCGATGTTTCCAAAATACTGACATCGATGTCGCAGTGCTACTAGCAATGCTCAATTTTTGACCAGTTCATCATCCCGTGATTCCTTTGTATGTATTGTACTAAACTGCAAAAAATAAAATGTTGTTTTTACAGTAAAATACAACTAATATTGTAGTAATTAACTAATAATTAACTAATAGCAATTAACTGATACTTAACTAATAGTAAAATGCTAATTTTACAGCATTCAACTGTAAAACTCCTCATTTTAGTTTTTAATTTTATGTTGATGAACCGTAAAATTGCTAATTTTTCGGTAATGAACTGCAAAATTGCTAATTTCACAGTTTATTACCGTGCATTTTACAGTTTGAAACTGGAATCTCAGCTGCCAGTATTTTGCTGTGAAAACAACACCTTTTTTACAGTGTAATAAATTGTAATGATAAACTCCAAGCTTGTTTCGCTTCTCAAAACTCACGTGAAAGACAACTTCATGAACTTAATTCACTTCCAGATGCTCGTCAGACACCGATTAAAGATTCTTTAACTCATTAAATGTCTGTAAACTGCAAAAACCAAACTTGCTTTCACAATAAAGTACTGTAAACAGAAGTTCCAGTTTGAAACTGTAAAATGCACAGTATTAAACTGTAAAATTATCCATTTTAGTTTATTACTATTTAAATTAGCATTGTTGCAGTTTATTACCACAAAATTAGCTGTATTATACTGTAAAAACAGCAGTATAATACTGGCAGTAGAGGTTCCAGTTTAAAACTATCATTCAGAGTAATAAACTGCAAAACTAGCAATTTTACATATTTTTGAAGTTAAAAATCAACGTAAATAAAGCACAAATAAGGTAGAAAGTACAGCAAATAGCTATTTCAAGGCTACAATGGAGCCCCTTCCTCAATGCAGGACGCTCAGCAAACAACAAGAAAGCTGTAAAAGAACTGAGCGCGAAGCACGTGGATCCCGGTATTTATACCAAATGGGCCAGTGAGCATGAACTCACGACAGGAGCGGGAAAATACCGACCAATCAGCGAGCAGCAAAACAGCCAGGACAGCGAAGCAGTGGTGAAGACAGCAAAGGAAAGTAGGGGGAAAGAAAAGCGCGGGAGAAAAAAACACCAGAAGACGTAATTATAAAAATTGCTTTCAGATGTCAGGGAAAAATGAAACGCTGGGAAAATTATTCAACAGAGAATAGGAAATTTTCCAAATATAGTAAGCTTCCCAAAAATCGAGGTCATAAACTGACGAACATTTACAAATAATTCTAGCCGAAGAAAAATCAAAGCAGTGACCAGAAGTTCAACAATGCGGAGCAATGGAAGAGCGTGCTAGTTCTTTATGTTTAATGCGATTTTCATGCTCTTTCAGACGGTGCTTAAGTGCCCGCTTAGTCTGGCCTACATAGCTAAGTCCGCATTTGCAAGAGATGTTATAAACACCCCAGTTGCTTTGGCAATCAATGGGATACTTCAATTGTGTAAATTTGATTTTGTTCACAGGAGTTTGTTTTTTCTCCCACGCTTTTCTTTCCCCCCTACTTTCCTTTGCTGTCTTCACCACTGCTTTGTTCTCATGGCTGTTTTGCTACTCGCTGATTGGTCAGCGTTTTCCCGCTCCTGTCGTGAGTTCACGCGCACTGGCCCATTTGGTGTAAATACCGGGATCCACGTGCTTCGCACTCAGTTCTCTTACAGCTTTCATGTTGTTCGCTGAGCTTCCTGCACTGAGGAAGGGGCTCCATTGTAGCCTTGAAATAGCTATTTGCTGTACTTTCTATCTTATTTGTGCTTTTTTTTCCCGTTAACTTCAAATATAGTTCAGCACAAAGTTTTTATTTGATCATTTTTCATTCAGCAATTTTACAGTTTATTACTGTTAAATTAGCTTTAACAGTTTATTACAATAAAAATTTACTGTATTATACAGTAAAAACAACAGTATAGTACTGACGGCAGAGGTTTAAGTTAAAAACCGAAAGTTTTAAAATTAGCGATTTTACAGTTTATTACTTTAAAATTTGCTGTATTATATTGCCAAAACATTTATTTTTTGCAGTGTATACACAATCTACACAATACAGTTATAACTCCACTTAAATCCTAGCTCTTCTTGATACAATTTCACTCCATTTAAATTAAACTCTTCTCACAAGGAGACGGCACGGCCGTGGGGTCGGAGATTCGGGTCAATTTTTTTTGTGGGGAAAGAGGACCATTAGCATCTCACGTAGTTGAAGTAATACGATGCACTACTCAGAAAATTTTGAGAAAAATCGAATTTAAATTTCCGATTTTAAAGTTGAAGCCTTATCAGTTTAAAATCTCTTTCTTGTGCTAAGCCACAGTGGCCCAGTTGGGAGGGTGCCAGGCTAGCGATCCGGTGGGCAAGGGTTCGAATCCCACTGCGGGGGATTTTTTCTTTTTTTCTTCCTTTTTTTTATTTACTCTCATTAATATCCAAGTGTTATAATTATTGTAAAAATTATTTACACCATTTGAAAATTATTGCTTTGTTTGTTTCTTCGTTAATTACCGCTACAGTTTTGTTTTTTATTATTGTATGAAAAAAATTGCATTTATACTCATTAATATAAAAATGTTATAATAACTGTAAAAAAATATTTATCCAATGTAAAAAGTATTAGTTTGTTTTTTTCAACGGTAATTACCGCTGCGGGTTTTGTATATAATTATTTTTTTTTTAAATGTTGAATTTATTCTCATTATTGTTCCAATATTCCTCCTTATATGATTTACAATTAAAAATAAAAGAAACCTACCGTGAATTTTGTGTTATGAAATGAATTGTGTTGTTGTAAGAAAAAGAAAATAATTGAAAAAAAAAAAATCAAAACAGTATTAAAAAATAATATAGGGATGTGAACAGTTTCAATAATTGCTAGGTAAAAATTAATAATAATAATAATAATAAAGATCGGAACGTTCTATGAGCAGATAGAATAACGAGCGCGAATGTTTTTCAGTGAATGAAAAACTGTGCGTTCTTTTGCCCAAATATTCTTTTTTTAATTAGGTTCGGAGAAGAAAAGAGAAAAAAAAATAGAAATAAAGAAAGAAAAAAAACCTCGCAGGGGGACTCGAACCCTTGACCACCGTACCGCAGGCCTGGCACTCTTCCAACTGGACCACGTTGGCTTATATCAAAAAAGAGATTTTAAACTAATAAGGCTTCAACTTAAAAATCGGAAACTTAAATTCGATTTTTCTCAAAATTTTCTGAGTAGTGCGTCGTATTATTTCAACCACGTGAGGTACTAATGGTCCTCTTTCCCCACAAAAAAAAAATTGACCCGAATCTCCTACCCCACGACCGTGCCGTCTCCTTGTCAGTTTAGTTTTTATTTTTTTCTAAGTGAATCTGGCAACAAGAAGGAAATGTTTTTATTTTTCAGTTCTTTAGATTACTAAGACGCTATGAGCCTCGGTAGCGCTGTTGGCAGCGCGTCAGTCTCATAAGACGCTACGAATTACACTGTGCTAAATTTTGTTGAGCAAGATATTATATAAGTTATGCTGTGTTCATATTGTGTTCAGCGGTGAAGGGAAATAAATGTGAATACATTAATACTGGGAATATATATTGGAGAATAAGTATTGAGAGTATGCAATAACGGTAAGATTTATTTCATTTGATAACTGTTTTGTTTCAAACTCAGTTACTGTCGGCCTCTCTTAAACGAATCCGCTCCAAGAAATATTATTCGATTATTCGGGGATCTTTAACATTGCGCCTATGGTTTTGAAAATATTCGCATCGAGGATGTTTTGTTCGTATAAGCGGGGCATTCGTTTACTCGTTACCCGATTAAGCGGGGCCGACGGTATTTGTTTTGGCGTAGAACTATTACAGAATGAGTGCTCAATGTTAAATATTATTTTTTTAACTTGGCAGAAAATATGAATTTTACTGTTATCTATTCTTATAGTAAAATTGTACAACATACAAATGCAAATGTGACGACCAGCAACAGGCTCTGGGCCCAGCTTTAGGCTGGTCCTACAGAATACAAATATATTATTTAGAAATGGATATTATATCATGTATTTTTGCGATATTTTTAACTTTTATTTCCACCTGATATATCTTATAAACTTATTCATTCCTTTATTTCAATTTATTTATTCATTTATTTATTTTATTTTATTTATTTGTTTATTTATTGATTTTATGTAAAATTTATATCATTTATTATTTACTAGCTTATTACCCGGCGTTGCCATGGTGCTTATTAAAAATGCTCGCAAAAATTAGAATTAAATATCTGTTGGAACCTTTAATTTTTCTGTATCATACAGTATTTGTGCTAATGTTCCAAGGTAATTAGACAGTGAGTTATAATTGTTGTATACTTATTTTATGCTAAAATGAAATAGGTGAGCCTTAAATTAATAATTCATTGTTAATCGTCATCTTTGTTAGAAAACATTATTATTTGAATGTGTTAAATTTTCTCCATTTGTGTGCTTAAAGGCTTATCTCGATTACTCTGGCTACTCAAAATTGAATGGCAATGAGACAAAAAATTTGACTGTTAAGCTTTTTGTATTTTTTTTTACATTTCAAAACCCCGCCTATGTGAATGCGAGTGCATCAAGGAACCTCTGTGCCAAGTTTGATGAAAATCCGACGAAAACTGTGGATTTGTATAAGGAACAAGCATACAAACAAACAAACAAACATACATCGATTTATACATAAATATAGATTTATTTTGTATTATTATATTTAGTTTGCTTATTTATTAATTTAATTTAATTTATTTTTTTATTTATTGATTTGTGTGATATATTCCTATCATGTAAAATTTATTTCATTTATTATTTATGAGATTTTCAGCTTCCCTTTAAAGCTAAAATTTTAAGTGTAGCTTGTATGGAAATTTAGTTACAAGTTTGTTATTCATTTTTTGTTTTAATTTATTTGTTTATTTCAATTCATTTATCCATTGGATTTATTTATTCATTAATTTTATTTATTTATTTTATTTTATTGATTTATTTTACTTTATTTTTTTTATCATATTTTATCTTATTTCATTTATTTATTATTTGTGTGATATATTCAAATTCATATCATGTAAAATTTATATCATTATTATTTATGAGATTTTCAGCTTCCCTTTAAAGCTAAAATTTCAAATATAGCTTGCATGGAAATTTAGTTACAAGTTAGTAAATAACGGCTATTTGCTGTGTTGCTTTGACATTTTCAGAGTCCGCAATTCATCCGCTGCGTTCTTGTAAAACGGGTTTCTGTGCAACAAGTGGCTTAAGGCGGAAAAGCCACACTCGCTGCGATTGAAACTGTGGCTCAGTCGTGCCACATCGATGTCGATGTTTTAGAAAGATCGATGTTTTGTGAAACATCTATGTTTTTACTATCGATGTCAGATGCAGGGAGGCTCATCCCCCCAAGCTCAATGGCGCAACCCCCCCCCCCCCATTTTTCACAACCGTCTTATGCTTTTTATTTTTTGTTGTTTACCCCTCTTTTTTATTTTATTTATTTTTTAAATATTATTTGTTTATTACTTTTAATATTACTTATTTATTTTTTTAATTGTAACTATTATTTTTTATATGTTATTAATTTTTTAAGCGCATTAATTATACGCAGAATAGAATCGCTTTTTTTTCTCTTCCAGGCATTCCAAGCACACTCACACACACACACATACAAAATCAATAAATAAATAAACAAAAAATAATAATAAAGAAATGAAATTCAATTTAAATTGAAAAAAAAAATGAATAATTTTTATTTAAAAAAATCAGTAAATATTTGAAATTAAAAAAATAAATTAATAAATAATTTTAATAAATAAATAAATATTTTAATAAATAAGTAAATAAATAATTAGTTTGAAAAAATCCCCCCAAAAATTTTGATGGCGCAACTTGCGCCATAATCCCTTCCCCCCCCTGTGGGCACCCCCCGGTCAGATGGTCGATGTTTTCCTGATATCGATGTTTTTGTATATGATATTTCGATGTCAATTCTTTCCAAAGATCGATGTTTCCGGTAAAGTATCGATGCTTTTACCATCGCTGTCAGAGTGACGATATTGTTCCTAAGAAATCGATATTATTGTTTTTTTTATTTTTAATATCGATATTTTATATTTGAACCAAAAATATCCTTTAAAAACGGGAATGTATTTCTGTTTTACACTTATAATGAAAACTTTACTATCAAATAGTTATACTTTATGTGTGAAAAAGTTGCTCAAAATTATTTAATATTTTTGATCGTAATTTGATATGTATTTGAAAATTTTCTCATATTTGCTTTTTTTCCTTCTTGCTTTTCTCTTCTTTTTGTACGCATGTTATAAACCTTGCGACGTTTTAAATTTATTCGCATTAATTATGAAATAACTACTTTTAGTTTTTGTATGATTTAGGAGGGAAAATTTGAAGCAAACAAAACAACAATTTTGGTTACAAAATTTTTCCAATTAATCCTTAATAATATTTCATTTACATTTTTTTTTTTGTATTTTGAATGTGTTAGTTATTCATCAATGTGTAGTTCAGTGTCCACCCACTATTAAAGTCACATTTGTTCCGAGGATATTTGATTTCATTTAGCAGTTGATTTTGTAAACCGTCATAAGATAAAATTAAGAAAAGAAAGGGTTTTGAAGTGTAAACGAAATAAAAAATAAATTAATTACTTTTATCTGTATTTCATATAAAGTTAATTAAAACCCAATTCGAATTGAACTTAGATGTAAAAAGTGCATTTTTTAAATTACACAAGGGTTTTAAAATATTGACTCGTTGTTTGCGAAACAGAATAAGGAAAGAAAAAATCATTCTTAAATCTTGACGTTTAGCCATGTTTTTCTAGCGAACGATTTTTACTCAAACTGTCAACCTCTGTAACCTTCAAGCGAAAGGAAATTCTGGTTTTATTCAGACACGAAAAAGAGTGTTTTCTCTCAACACCCCCCTCCCATTTTTAACATATACTCTCCAAAAACTTGATTTTATTAAGGGATGGTTTTAACATGTTTCGATTTTGTAATGATTCTGCTCTTCCAGATTTGATTTTATAAAGCCGCTGATTTTATAATTCAGTGATTTTACTAGTGGCGGAGCAGTGTATTTAGTTTGGAATGATACAACTAGTTAATTATCATTATTGTTACATTTTATTTTCTTTGAAAGTTCAAAATTTTTGAAAGTTCAAAATCTTCATTGATAAATTGCTTATAATGCATTTAGTTTTAGTGTTGAAACATTTTCTTAGAGTTTATTTGGCAGGAATATACACTGCTCGACATTGAAAATGCAACACAAAGAAGGATGAAATTTGGTAAGAAGACAGAGACAACATGGAACAATAAGTGATATTTATTTCAAAATAAATAAGCAAAATTTAGAGCGAGGACGGCGTCGGCTCAGTAAGAAGTAGGACCACCGCGGACAGCGATGCACGAAGAAACACGTCTAGGCATGGAGTCAATAAGCCTGCGGATGGTGTCCTGAGGGATGGCACTCCATTCCCTTTCAACCATTTGCCACAGTTCGTCCTCTGAACGAGGCAGTGACAGGTTCTGCAAACGGCGTCCAATCACGTCCCACACATGTTCGATTGGTGACAAGTCAGGAGAGTATGGTGGCCAGGAAAGCATCTGTACACCTCGTAGAGCATGTTGGCTGATTCGAGCACTGTGAGACCGGGCGTTATCCTGTTGAAAAATTGCGTTTGGCAGACTCTGAAGGTAGGGGATTGCCACCGGCCGCAGTACATTATCTACATATCGTTGGGCCGTCATAGTGTCCCGAATACGAACTAGAGGTGATACGGAATTGTATGCAATAGCGCCCCAAACCATTATGCCACGTTGTCGCGCTGTGGGGCGTTCCACAGTTACTGCCGGATTCGATCTTTCTCCACGTCGACGCCACACACGTATGCGATGACTATCGCTGGACAAACAGAAGCGGGATTCATCTGAGAACACTACGGTTTGCCATTCTGCCATCCACGTCGTTCTGGTCCGGCACCATTCCAAACGTTGGAGTCTGTGCTGTGAGGTCAATGGCAGTCTTCTTAGCGGGCGCCGTGATTGCAGGCCACGTGCAACCAGTCGACGGGAAATGGTTCTGGTCGACACAGGAACATCCAGGGTACCTTGCACGTGCTGCAGAATCGACGTACAAGTGACTTGCGGGTCCGCCACAGCTTGTCGGTGAATCCGTCGATCCAAGCGGTCTGGCGTCACTCTGGCTGCACCTGCACCCCTCAATGTGGCTACATTTCCTCTTTCCAACCATCTCCGACACAGCCGATGCACAGTGCTTGCATCCATGTGGGTATCAGCTGCAATTTGACGTATGGACCAACCTCCCCTTCTCAGTCCGATCACCATACCCCTTGTAAAGTCGTCTATATGCTGGAAGTGTCTTCGTTGAGGACGGCGTGGCATTTCCTCCTATCACACGTATCCTTCGAGACAAAAACCAAATTTCTCCGATAATTAGTCTGGCAGAAAAACCAACATGAACATAGCCCACTTTTCAACTTCCTTCTCTTATATCTTACTTCACGTGCGTCGGAGAGCTGCGCATTTCATATCATTTGCATAACTCAGTGACGTGCGTCTACGGTAAAATTTGCATGAATTTCTGACCACTCCTTCTTGGTGTTGCATTTTCAATGTCGAGCAGTGTACATTGAAAAGGTTCGATGTTTCAAAACATGGATGATTTTATGTTGACGTCTCGGACCCATCGATGTTTTATGTTTTCTCGTTGATGTCGCATCTCTAGTCCAATCCCAAATGGGCACGTGACACGTGACTGAATAATATTCCCGCTGATTGAAGGTAGATGAATCGCAACACTTTGCGATTGCATAGAGTTTGCGTGCAACTTTTCAAAGCACATCCATCACTTGACGTACGTTCTATCAGAACTGACCCTCCGAGAAGACAGTGATCCATCTCCTATGCATAACACTTGGTCAAATGTGATAGTAAATTATCCCCTTGTTAACAGGGTTAGAAAAAACCCGGGTTTTTTTTTTTTTGAAAAAGCTCAGCCCACCTGGGTTTTTGATCAAAAACCAGGGGGTTTTGTTTTTCGGGTTTTTTCAAGAATCATTTTAACGTCATTCTCTTTTCGAACATCGTGCACCTACTATTACATTTCATAGAGTCCGGGATCCCTGAAGAGAGGTCACTGTGACCTCCTAAAAAGCTTTGAAAAATTTGGTAAAACTATTGTAATATTGATTTTTTTAAATTGATATTATACAGGGTGTCCACTCCTATCGTGGACCAATAGCTAACTTCTAAACCGTTAGAGATAAGCATATAGTTCATTTAGGAAAACATCTCCAAATTGTGAAAGGAATTTTGGGTCTATTCAATGTTTTTCAAAAAATCAAATTTTGAAAGAGTTACGAAATTTAAATTTTTATACAACCCCCCAGTCCTATCAATCATATTTAGTAAAACATTCTTGATACTGTAACGTTTAAAACTAAAAAAAAATCACTGTTCTACGACAAAAATTGACCGAGTTATGACGTTTTGAAAAATCAAGATTTTGAATGATTTCGCATACGGTCCCTTAAGCGATCTCTCGATGACGTCATGAAATAATGCAAAATCTTGATTTTTCAAAACGTCATAACTCGGTCAATTTTTGTCGTAGAACAGTGATTTTTTTTTAGTTTTAAACGTTACAGTATCAAGAATGTTTTACTAAATATGATTGATAGGACTGGGGGGTTGTATAAAAATTTAAATTTCGTAACTCTTTCAAAATTTGATTTTTTGAAAAACATTGAATAGACCCAAAATTTATTTCGTTTTTGGGAGATTTTTTCCTAAATGAACTATATGATTATCTCTAACGGTTAAGAAATTAGCTATTGGTCCACGATTGGAGTGGACACCCTGTATATTAAAATTGATACAGAATTTAATTTATAGATTAAATTAATAGTTGCTTTTTTTTATCGTTTAAGTATTTAAGAAAGAAACAAGTAAGTGAAATTCACGTAAAGTTTCATTTTTATACGTAATAAACTGTCAGGATCGGATGATGGCAATTTCTGGACCAGGTACTGATCGAAACTAAATATTATAACAAACCAAATTGATCAACAGCAATTTCTAGGCTTAGTATGGATCACAATATTCGTGATATTTAGTTTGTTTCTGAAATAAATGTTTTTAATATGCGAGAAATTTTGAAAAAACCCGCTTTACCGACATAGTAAGTTTTTTTTAAAGTGGGCCCTCCCGAAAAAACATCGGGTGGGTTTTTTCGGGCTGGGCCCACTTAGGAGGACCCTGCGTGTTAATGATTTTACCAGTCCTCCTTATACAGGGCGTCCACTCCAATCGTGGACCAATAGCTAATTTCTAAACCGTTATAGATAAGCATATAGTTTATTTAGGAAAAAATCTCCAATTTATGAAAGGAATTTTGGGTCCATTCAATGTTTTTCAAAAAATCAAATTTTGAAAGAGTTACGAAATTTAAATTTTTATACAACCCCCCAGTCCTATCAATCATATTTAGTAAAACATTCTTGATACTGTAACGTTTAAAACTAAAAAAAAATCACTGTTCTACGACAAAAATTGACCGAGTTATGACGTTTTGAAAAATCAAGATTTTGAATGATTTCGCATACGGTCCCTTAAGCGATCTCTCGATGACGTCATGAAATAATGCAAAATCTTGATTTTTCAAAACGTCATAACTCGGTCAATTTTTGTCGTAGAAGAGTGATTTTTTTTAGTTTCAAACGTTATAGTGTCAAGAATGTTTCACTAAATATGATTGATAGGACTGGGGGGCTGTATAAAAATTTAAATTTCGTAACTCTTTCAAAATTTGATTTTTTTGAAAAACATTGAATAGACCCAAAATTCCTTTCATAATTTGGAGATTTTTTCCTAAATAAACTATATGCTTATCTTTAACGGTTTAGAAATTAGCTATTAGTCCACGATTGGAGTGGACACCCTGTACAGTGCAAACTGTTCCTCAGGGAAAAGTGTTGAGTTACTTAGTGATTCCTAAGACGAAAAAAGGGGCAGTGTGCTTTCAGATTAAAGCTTCTTTCATCCGATTAATCCATTTATGCCCAAGTTTTTTCTAAAAAAAATTTTCCATTTTTATCTGCTTAAAATTTTTACTTGGAATGGTTTACATACATTTTAGGCTTCAAATAGTTCGCCGTTGCCATATTTATTAAGTTGTTTAACGTCCAGTTTATGGGATATTTTTGCAGATATGTGAGCAAAATACGACCTTACTTGACTTTACTTTTGCAAAGTAACATCACAGAAGGCATCTGTGATCAATTTTAAGCAAATCATTTTAAAATAGTTTAATTTTATGAAAAATAAATTCACAAAAAAAAAATTACTTTCTGTGGCTACCCATGCTGGATCGTTGCTTGACTGATTTGTCTGAAAATAGCTGTCAATAAATAAACTCTGATGTCCAACTAGTGGTTCTATCTGGTTTTCTCAAGAAGAAGGACTATTTAATTTGTGAAAAACAGCTTTAGTAAAATGATATACCCATTACAGGTTTTTGTATGCAGTAACTAAGAAGCGGCCCGTTTTTAGGCTACTGGGCATAAATGGGTTAAAAGGGCACTTTTGTTTTCAACTGAAATTTTGTTGTAGAAATTGTACTTTTTCTCTTACATGCTTTCGAAATCTAAGTATTTTTTCTTTTTTTACATTTGCTGATGTTTTTTACTTCCTTTTACGTAGTAAAGGAAGTATTGTGATCGCGAAAAAAAAAAAATCACTCAAATTTGAGTCTAAATTTTGATTTTGCTCACCCCCGAATGAAAATTCCTTAGTTTTTTTGACCTGTCAGCAAGTGCATATGTACCTACCAACACATAAGCAGCCGAAAATTTTTTTTCAATCACCCCCGAGTTAATTACGACGAGTTTTCTCGTGACGTCTGTATGTCCTGGTATGGACCCCACACTACTTCCTTTTACGTGTAAATTTCTTAGTAGTTGCCTTAAGTGTTAAAAAAAGTGCTTGGAGTGAGCAAGGTAACAATTCAAATATTTACTCCCCTAATCTGCCACGAAACAATGCAAAAAATATTTTGCAATGGTTAATTTTCTAAATATTGCTGATTTTAATATCATTCAGTGAATTTTTCGCAAAATATCGCCAATAGCGCCAAGTTGAACCCAAATTCGAAAAATAATTTTTTCGCCAAATTTGTCGCCAACTTGGCGATATGTCGCCAAGTTGGCGTCAAACGGCGACCAAAAGCTTGGCGACATATCGCCAAGTGGTCGCGCCAATTCATATCACTTGAGTCTGCATTGAAATTAACACTGATTTACCCCAAAAAAGGGGTAAAACACCCCCTTGGGAACATTCAAATGCAACCACAAGGGGAGGTGCACAACTAGACCATCCTCAGAGCCTACATACCAAGCTAGAAGCTTCTACGGCATATAGTTTTTGAGTTATGCGACCCACATACGCACACACGTACATACAGACGTCACGAGAAAACTCGTCGTAATTAACTCGGGGGTGGTTGAAAAGAATTTTCGCTGCTATATGTTGCTAGGTACATATACACGTGCTGACAGGTCGAAAAAAACTACTGAAATTCATTCGGGGGTGAGCAAAATCAAAATTTAGACTCAAATTTGAGTGATTTTTTTTTCGCGATCACAATACTTCCTTTACTACGTAAAAGGAAGTAAAAAATCACTCAAATTTGAGTCTAAATTTTGATTTTGCTCACCCCCGAATGAAAATTCCTTAGTTTTTTTGACCTGTCAGCAAGTGCATATGTACCTACCAACACATAAGCAGCCGAAAATTTTTTTTCAATCACCCCCGAGTTAATTACGACGAGTTTTCTCGTGACGTCTGTATGTACGTGTGTGCGTATGTAATTGTATGTGGGTCGCATAACTCAAAATCTATATGTCGTAGAAGCTTCTAGCTTAGTATATAGGCTCTGAGGATGGTCTAGTTGTGCACCTCCTCTTGTGGTTGCATTTGAATGTTCCCAAGGGGGTGTTTTACCCCTTTTTTGGGGTAAATCAGTGTTAATTTCAATGCAGACTCAAGTGATATAAATTAGCGCGACCACTTGGCGATATGTCGCTAAGCTTTTGGTCGCCAAGTGTTTGACGCCAACTTGGCGACAAATTTGGCGAAAAAATTATTTTTTGAATTTGGGTTCAACTTGGCGCTATTAGCGATATTTTGCGAAAAATTCACTAAATGATATTAAAATCAGCAATATTTAGAAATATAACCATTGTAAAATATTTTTTGCATTGTTCTGTGGCAGATTAGGGGAGTAAATATTTGAATTGTTACCTTGCTCACTCCAAGCACTTTTTTTAACACTTAAGGCAACTACTAAGAAATTTACACGTAAAAGGAAGTAGTGTGGGGTCCATACCAGATTTTTTTTTTTTTTTTAATAATTGCAAATAATCTTTTTCGCATAAAGCAGTAAGGAACCGCCCCAAAGCCAGGGCTGAGACGGAAACATGCAATACACCGCCCGCTCGTTTATTCCGTCCATGGATTGCAGTTTCGTGCTTATTATGCACTCGTCAGCATTGTGTGGGAAGGTAACCGAGGTGGAGGCAAAAATCCTCTTTGAAAGGAAAGAGAGCCAACAAAAAACTGGTAGCTAATGTGAAATTAGAAGTGCGGTCGCTCGCTGGTTTTCTAATTTCACATTAGCCACCAGTTTTCTGTTGCCTCTCTTTGCTTTCAAAGATGATTTTTGATCCAACTCGGTTGCTTTCCTTTTCCATGCTGATGAGTGCATAATAAGCACGGAACTGCAGTCCGTGGATGGAATAAACGAGTGGTGTGTTGAATCTTTGGGGGGTTTGTAGGGGGAAATTTTTTGAGTTTCAAAAAATTTTTTTATTTCATTTTTTAATTTTAAATTAGTGCA
>JAXGGA010021662.1:0-16220 GCA_038373865.1 Uloborus plumipes | reverse complement strand
ATTAAAAATTTAGATTACGAATTTTTAAAATCATGGTTTTGCAGATTCAACCTTGTGGCATAGTGATAACACAGAGAAGTAAAATTAAGTCATTTTTATTAGGGTGAGAAAAAGATGGTCCAATATTTAATGAAAAATATTTTAATAATTGAAATTGTTGTTTATCTTAAATTATGGTGCCAAAAAAACTAATCTTTCAGCATTTTCTGGTGAAAGCTTATTCCTCAGACTGCTGCAAATATAACCTCTGCCTAGGAAAAACCCCTCTCGCTGTACACACCAGTTGAAGGTGCACTAAGAAACTTTTTTGCTAGTTTGCATAAGATAGGAAACTTTTTTTATTTTTTTTCCACCAGGCAAAAGGACTATTTGTTCTATTTAGTAATTCTCCAGAAAAGAAAGACTCCATCTCTTTCTTTAACATCTCTTCATATTCGAATTCAGTGTTGGTATTTTCACTATTGACATTTTCTTGTGCATTTGAGACTTCATCAAAGCACTGCCAGAAAATTTTTAAGTAATTTTTTTAACTTGCTATTTTCTTTTAGAAATACTAACAGATGTTTAGTCACATATTGTAAGTGTGTAAAAAAGTAACTATTTGTACACTTTGATGAATAATTAAGTATTCAAATGCTGTTGTAAAACTGTAAGTTGCAAGGAAAATTGTCGTCCATTACCATACAAAATCAATATGAAATCTCACTTTTAAGCTATATCATAGAGCCTAGAATCAACTTCATTTGAAATTACTTGCGCCCTGAAGCTTAAAACGATGTTTGTGATGATTGAAATATTGATCAAAAACTCTATGGTAACGAATTTGACATTTGGTAACGGATTTGACCAGTAACGGACTTGACATTTCAACCAAAATGTCAAATTATGGCTAGGTTGTCGAATTTAAAAATTGAACTACAATATGCATTTTCTTAGAGTTGTATAAAGAACAATATTTAGGGGTAAAAGTTTAGAAAAAGTAAAAATTAATACTAAAATCTTTGGTAACGGACTTGACAAAGAATAAAAATACGCACCTGGAAAAAATTTTGTGCGAAACGCCACAGCAATACTTCTCGACTCAGGGAAACAAAATGGTACAAAATAGTTACGTCACTAATTTGTTAAATTAACTGAATACGTGTTACCATCTTTTGACTTCAATAAATACCTTTTTTAGCTAAAATAATCTTAGGGTAACGGACTTGACAAGAACTTCCGGACAAAATATATTCATACATTTCTTATTGAAATAAAATTACTATTGTCAATATTTATCATGAATACCATATACTAATAGTCAATATATAAAAATAATATGTCGCATTTACTTTTTTTGACCATCAAGTATAGGAAAAAATAGTTGAACTTGCGAAAATTGGAAATGGACAAGCGTTTTTGCCTTGATTCTCATTTTTCAAGACTTATATAAAAATAAATAAATAAATTTCAATAATTTGTTGAGTGATAGAATTTTTTGGGGGGTATTTCTTGCAGAAAATAATTATTCGCATTGAATTTAAAATATAAGTTATGCTTTAAAATCGTCTTTTTAACCTCCGGACAGCAAATGTAAGCAAATTTTGAAAATGACCCAAAAGATGTTTTACATTAACCCCTTACTTGTATGAGCTAAAATAAAGAATGCTGATCAAGACTATGATGTGGAAGAGAGCTTTATCTAGAGGAGCGAAAACTTTACAAAGAAGTTAAAGTTTTGTCTTTTTACGATTGATAACAATACATTTTAGAATTTTAGTTATTTTAAGTTTTTTACTAAACTAAATTGTTTGTGTTAATTATTATAACTTAAAATATATTTTGCGCGTGTTTCTAAATGAATAATCCGGGATAATTAAATAAGTATAAAAAGTAGCTAATATGAGCTCATGTACAAAAAATGAAATAAATAATCTTTGGAGTAGATACCATAATCCATGACAAATTAAATTGTCGTGAATTATGGTATCAATTCTTATTTCAAAAAATAAATAAATAAATAAATCGATGCAAGAAGTTTCACTATCTGCCAACTCTTAGCAAAAACATTTTTATTTTAAATTGAAATCGAGAAAAAATAAATTACAATTTTAACCCTTCACTGCACGGTGTGCCAGATCTGGCACAAACCAAATAAACCCCCATATATTCCTATGATTTTTCAATGCAGTTAAACTGAGCTTTGTGCCCCTTCTGGAACATTGCTATAACATTTTAGTGTGATTTTTATGCACTAGTTAGTTGTACTAGTCTAGGTATTACAGTTCTTGCTTTTGAAAGAAAGAGGGTCTGCATTTCCGTTAGAAGTGTGCTTAGTAATTATTTCCTTTGTTCTAAAAATGCTTAAATACACTTAGTGGAAAGTTTGTTTATACCACTTATGGCACAAAACACATTGTAGATTATTACACTTATCGGTATACAAAGCATATGCTATGTGCTTTGTGCCATATATAGAACAAACAATTAAAACATCATTTTTGGTGCATATTTTTAAGATTAATTTTTTTCTTCATTTTTTCTGAACTCAGGGCTATTTAAAAGGTAACAAATGATTTTTTTCATGAAAATATAAAAAATCGTGCAGTGAAGGGTTAAAAAGAAAACGAATTAGTAAATATCAATAGCTGCAAAATTATCTCCATGTCAGAAATTACATCAAGGGTAAAGGAAAATAAGTATTTCCATTCTTAAAATATACTAATATAGTCGACATTCATTGTAAAAACCCCTGCCGTTCAAACAAAATTGGTCACTGTAGCGAAAAGTCTCTGTAACGTAAATGTAAAACATATTGCATGTTAATTTCGTACTGTTTAAAAACACTGGAATAACTTTTACTAGTTCTGCTGTGCGTTCAACGGGTAGGAAAAGACTAACAAAATTGTAAATCAATACAAGTTTTAGCTTACTTTTCTGTAAAAGTAGAAAATAGGTGAAAAAAATCATGAAAGAAGGCCTGATGCACTGAAAAAAAAAAACGCTCAAAACAATTGAGTCGAAAAAGCACAACTTAATAAAAAAATTATTGAATACACAGAGAAATTTAAAATAGGAAAGTAGGGTTTTGAGCTGCGAAACTGTGTACCTGTCAGTCTGTCTATTGGTCAGTTTTTTGCCCCCCTCCCCCAGCAATAACTTTTGAGTGCATAGTCCGATTCGATTTTTTTTTTGATCGAAAGATCTCAGTGAGGACAATACACTCCCATATTCGACTTTTTGATTTGAATAATATTTCATTCAATTTCGAATTTCCGATTTTTTCCCCTGTCCTCACTTATAACTTTTGAGGGAACAAGTTCGATTCGAGCGAACATTTTTTTTTCGAAATATCTCAGAGAAAACACCTCATTCCTGTTTGATTTTTTTATTTGAACACATTTTCATTAAATTTTGAGCATTTTTTCTTTTTTGAAAGACCATTCTTACATACCCAGTGATGCAATTGACAAAAATGTTTAGGAGAACTCACTTTGAGTTATAGGGGACCCACCAAAAGAAAAGTGGTTTTAAAAAATTTATATTTGTAATTTTTACAATTAAAAACCCTAAATATAACCCCCCCCCCTCCATACTACAGAATTGTACGAACACTTAAAAAAATAATATAATAATTTTAAAAAAACAGGAGGTTCAGTTGTCACCTCCTGGGCCCCTTAAACAAGGGACCTGCTTTAATCGCAAATAGTAAGATAAAATTTAATTTTGATGTGTTGTTTAAAATTGTTTTTCCTCTTTAAAAAGCTCTCTGCTTTTCATGTCATAGGCTTGATAGTAGCTTTTTGCTTTAACTCGCACAGATAAAGTAAAAGATTATTGTAAAGCCATCTTTCAAAAGCTTTCAAGATGACCAAAAATGGGAATCAGGTTTCCCGTTGGACGCAAATAGTGTAATCGCACCGCAGCTTCCAGTTTCATTATAACTCGCTAAAATTGGCGATTTTTCAAAAAAAATTAGCTGACTTTAGGACCTTATATTTCGATAACGGGGGCGCGAGGGCAAAACCAAGTTCAATACAATAGTTTTATATATCTATGAAATTATTTCAATGATTTAAATAATACTAACTAAACAGGAAATCTGCACTGCTTCTAGCATCTCTAGTTCAAGTAATGCAACTAAAAGTTTAACAATTGCTAGACTTGGGAGTAAGTAAATCAAATATATGACATAAATTTAAATCATGTTAAAAAGGAACGTCAGTCTTAATTTTTAATTTAATTCTGTAGAATGCTTCTAATGTTTAATTAACTTACAACAACTTCCGGCATGCCTTGCAGAATCTCGGGCATAAAATTCAAAAGCTTTGTAAATGCTTCTTTTTCATCTAGTTCAGCAGGAATTTTTTGAATACACTCATAACGCTTACATATAATAGTTCTCACAGCTGCGTCTATTTCAGGAGGAAGATTTCCAACAATCATGTCTCCCACAATTAAAGCTTTAACTTTGTCGGGCTGAAACGGAAATATCAAAGCATAACGTTTTGTTTCAAATTTATATTTCTCATTATGCGTAAGTGTATAAATTATAAGTTTTGTTAAATTGATTATTGTAGAAAAGATGTTACAGAAATAAGTATGCAGTACAAGTCCTTTCCTCTCATAGCAACGGCACTGCACAGTGCACAATAGCAAAGATGGAAAAGCAAGAGGCCTTCGCGCCGTGGATCCAGAGGTTCGGATATCAAACGAAAGCCAGGGGCGGATACAAGTGAGGGCGATGGAGTGATCTCCACCAGAAAATTTTCAATTTTGAAGTAGAAATAACTTAACTTTATACGCATTTTAACGGTTTGAAGTAAAGAACTTCGGGCCTCCGAAATGTTTCGGAATTGAAGTCCGAAACCTATGTGAGCAGTGTTTGCGAATCAGTATAGTAAAAAGTAAGTAATAAAAGCAATCGTCCCTCCCTTGAAAAAATTCTGTATCCGCCCTGGACGAAGGCAAAGGTTGTTATTGGTTGATATCAAAAGCGCAGTGGGATCAACCACTGCCGATCAACTCATCCTCAGAACCAGTAGCGGACATAGTGCCCCTGCAACGTAGGGGGGGGGGGGGTTGCAAGAGGTTTGAGGGAACTGATCCACAACAATAACAACGCCATTTTTGGACTTACGTCGTTCTGGTTGCGAGGTACAGAATTTACTATTTATCTACCACGGCAGGTAAGACGCAGTTCATAATAACGAGCCAACAGGGACAAAATAGTCAACTCATTTGAAGGGTCAGGGGGAAAAACCCCGGTAGTCCACTTTTTGTTGAATTTAAACTGATGCTAACACCTGTTAGAAAAATAAGTGTAATTTCATTTAGTATATGCAATATTCGTGAAAAAACACTGTAGTCTATGTATTATTGTCATTTTAGAACAAGGGGTCTAGTCTCTGCCCAATACGGAAAAATTCTCCGCATTCAAAACCAACCCGTGACATCATTTTAACGTATGTAGCGAGACCCGCTAGTCTCTGCCCTTTTTTTCCGCACGCAAAATACGTACTCTAAAATGTAAACATACGGAAAATTTACGCCGTCTTCTTTCAGGCGGAAAACCATTTTGCGTACTTAAAATCCAAGATGGATGCCGCGTTTGCTGCGTTGGATTAACAACTAGAAGACGTTGAAAGATTGGAAACGATAGAAAGAAATGGTGTTTAAAGACCAATTCAATGCTTTCGAGCTTTCAGATCGCAGATTTGTTAAACTTTTCAGATTAACAAAAAATTTAGCGATTGATTGACCTCACGGAAGATATTAAAGATAGTTTTCCCGCCGGAAGACTACCAGCTCACTTGCGGGTAAGTACTTTCTTCATTATTTTGCAAACAAAACACCATTTTTAATGCTTTGCGTCCATTTATAGAGTAGTAGCAAATCTTGTTCGCGCCTTACGAAAACTGCTGTTTATTTTTTTCACACAGATTCCTTTTATTCAACCATATTAAATCAACCAAAAAACGAAAGAAATCTCGACCTGGCCGTTTCGGATTTTCATGTAACTTTCGGGAATCCTACCCTTGAACAGTGCTGTATTTACGTATGGTCTTAATGGGCTATAGCCCAGGGCGGCATGATTGAGGGGGGGGGGGGGCACTTTTTTCATGTAAAATGAAGATTTTTTTTTTTTTTTTTTAGACAGCAGGGTGGATCGGTCGCGAGAATTACATCTATCAATTGAATTAAATACTGTTCTTTGTTAATAACGCTGTGTGGCAGGGCTTTGCACGGTTTACCTTGAAAATACATTTTATGTCAAGTAAATAAAGTTTTTTTTTTACAACTCTGAAATTCAACACCTCAAGGGGGGAGGGGGCAGTTTCAAAAGTCCAGGGCGGCCTCACGTCTATTTTTTTATGTTGAAAAATCTATTATTCATAATTAATCAGTAATTAATTTCTGAAATTCGTTAAAAAACATTTTTTTTCTTGCTGGCAGTGTTGTAAAATATTATAACTCAAGTTCTATGAGAGGTACAGAGTTGCATATTAACTCATTTTAATAACTATTATATGCGCTTTAATTTGATATGTAACGACAATATTTCGAGGAAAGATTTTCTCACAAAATAAATAAATAAATGACACTGTCAATTAAAAATTTAGGCCCAAGGCCGACAATACTTTAGAGACCCCCTTCTGTGCTCTGCCTTTTCAAGTCACCAAAAAAAAAAAAATCTTTTTCGCAGTGGCGATATAAGGGGGCCCCCTTGTATCCCCGCCCTAATTATCCCCCCCTTGTATCCCCGCCCTAATTATCCCCCCCCTTGTATCGCCACTGCGATACAAGGGGGGGGGGATAATTAAATAATACTCTATAAATGGACGAAAAGCATTAAAAATGTTTTGTTTGCAAAATAACGAAGAAAGTATTTACCCATCCCCCCCCCCCAAGCTCAATGGCGCGAATCCCCCCCCCCCAAAAAAAAATTTCACAACCCTCTTGTGCTTTTTTTTTCCCTCTCTTTTATTTCTTTTTTCTAATATTATTTATTTATTTTTTAAATTATAACTATTAGTTTTTCATGTATTAAATTTTTAAAAGTACTAATTATGCGCAGAATATAATCGCTTTTTTTCTCTTTCCACACATTCCAAGCACACCCACACACACACGAAAAAAAAAATAATTAAAATAAAAAAACTAAATTAATAAATAATTTAAATAAATAAATCAGTTTTAAAAAATCCCCCCCCCCCCTGAAATTTTGTTGGCGCAACTTGCGCCATAATCCTCCCTGTGGGCACCCCTGAGGGGGTGATTTTTGGGGATCATTGTATAGAGCTCTGCAAGGCCCTATGTAGTTGCACTGTATACATTATGTCTAGCCCTGATACTGTTTTTTTATATCCATTTTAGCTCAAGATTTTTAAAGCTAATTCCCAAGAAAGAAATCTTTTTTTCTTTCCATAAAATGAACTAAATAAGAGAAGTGCTAATTAAGTATCAAAAGAGATTGTTTTTATTTTTCAAGTTATGAATCATTATTTTTTTCTTAAAAATACATAATTCTTCAATGCTGCGCATCAGTTTTTAAAAAAATAGGGGCCCCTTAGGAAGATGAGGCCCCAGTCCCAGGCCTAGATGGCCTGTGCCATAATCAGGCCCTAGCAATTGTGTTAATTAGGGCTTGTAGTACTTGTTTTTAATTCCATATTCAGCACAAAAATATTTTAAATTAGATTCTGAAAAATATTATAGTGTTATACATATTCAGGAGTCCCGAAGGGAGGTCATGAGAGTTTTCCTCATTCGGCAAGCTCGAAATGACAAGTCGGCAAATTCAGGAACAGTATTACTTTTTTTGTGAAGCTGCAATATCTTCCTGTTTTTACATAATTTTGTTGCCTTTGAAAATAAGAAGACCCGATTTATAAAACTCAATTCGGCTGTTGTCAAATGACCATCATGCTTTAAATGATGATATAGATAAATGGTGATAGATGCAATATTCTATGATATGTCATACAGTCAATACGCTTTAATCTGTATATATGTTAACAACAATAATTTATAAATCATGAAATCAATTGTTTTGACTATTCAAAATACACTCCCGCTGTTATTTATCTAAATTCCAATATTTGTCAATGATTTTTTTAGTGACACCCATTGTCTTTTCTCATAAGTAATAGTATAAGGTCTGTGTGTATGCAAACAATGGAAAACAAAAGTAAAAGCGTTGTCTGCCGAGCATTGCCAAGTCAACGATTACGATACGTGCCGATTGAAACACTAATTTTCGATTGGCTGATTTGGATCGGAATAAAGGCGTGGCTTAATATTTTTCAGTACGTTCGTAAACACGCCGAATGTTAACGTACGTTCGGAATATTTGGGCAGAGACTACGCATTTACCGCACGTACGGTTATCAGCATACGTTATTAGAGTTCGTTACGATGCGTGCGTACGTTGACGGCATGATTAACGTACGTAAATTTACGTATGGGCAGAGACTAGACCCCCAAGTATACTGGGGAAGTTTATGAGTTCGTAAAGTTTAAATTTCGTTTTTCTCAAAATGAATCAAATGTGACTACCGTGGTTTTCCCCCCTGACCCATATTACACGTACACATTTATATTATTTTTTTCTAAATTTTTTAAAAATTTTTTGATACAGCTTTGAGAAAATTAAAAATTTTCAATTTCCACTATGAACTATTAGATTAATGTCGGAGAAATAAGGTGTTTATGATGGTCCAACATCTTTCATCTTCGGAACTTTATCGTTTATACCCATGTAAGTAATTGCAGAAAGTAACTATCGGATTTTAACTAACTCTACTAATGCCGCTTTTATTAAACAAACAATATTAAGGGCAGCCTTAACCATGATTACTTAATTAGGAATAGAAATACATGTACAGAGTGAAAAATGTTGAACTATAAGCAAAATCCTTGATTAATTTTTAACCATAAAAGAGATTATTAAAACATAAGGATTGTACTCACAGCACGTTAATTATTATTGTTATTACTATTATTATTATTATTATTAGCATGCACAATATTGTTATTCCTTCTTTAGTAAAAATGTCAAAATACAGCTTTCGATGGTCAAATATAACTATTGCAGCTGTAACAGCCCGATTGTCGCTCAAAAAGAAAATCGTGGCAGAGATACCCAAGGGACCAAGTGAACCAACCACAAGTTTGGCAAAAGACAATACGTCAAATTTACACAAAAAAAAAAAAAAAAAAAAAAACTATAGATCTCCCTATTATTCCCCAAGTCACCCAGATTTCCCCCTATTTAGAGTGTTTTGAATGTAATAGCAGTTTTTAGAGTCCGCGTTCTCTGTGGGGCACCAGTAGATTACTGGAAAGTGTACCGCTTGCCAGCAGAATTCTCAGCGTATGTTCTGGCTCATTTTTGGTGATTAAAGCTAACTGCAAAGTTTACAAAAAAAAAAAAAAAAAACTCAAAACTATGCCAAAAGTTAAAACTACCATTCAGAAATTCATTGAATGCATAAATATTTCTTTTTTTTCATTGAGTTTTTCAGAATTTTCGCAATTTGTCTCCGCCTCATCTTATCTATCGCTGGAGAGCATATCAAACATGTCAGCAACTATACCCAAATATATCTGTGTCTACCCCATTTCGCCTTCGAAACTGTGTGATGAGTCTGTCCCTCCCAGTGGGCTGGGTCAGGTGTCAATCAAACCATCGGGTGGTCAACCTAGGGATAGTTTCGGGGATATTTTTTCCCGAAAACTTCCCCCAACCGGTTCTCTTTCTTCCTACGCGTACGCACTGCACCCACCCACGTGGGTTTTTTTTCATTCGGCGTCCAGCGTTCGTATTATCAACATGGACAGTTTTCAGTTTATTAATTCGAACAGAGGGGGAAAACTATTAGTGTACAATAAGTACACTTATAGAATGAATACCAAAAGAAAGCACAAAATATATTGGAAATGTTCCACGGAAAAAGGCTGCAAAGCAAGAATAACCACAAGGAACGATGCCATAGAAAAAATACAAGCAGCACATAATCACCAGCCTGATAATGGCAAATTCAGCTATCTTTTATGAACTATCACATAAAACATTACATATAATGCATTGTTTTATGCAATCATGCCTAATGATTGGAAATTAAGTGGAAATGCAAAGTTTGAAAAAAAATTGTGACGCCTGGAACATTTTGAAATTTTGTTAAAAAAATATTTAAATTTGAAATTTGGAAAAAAGTATTTATTGTTTTTGCACTAATTTGTGTTTTTTATGCTTTTGGATGTAGTAAATACACAATAATACTAGCACACAAAGTTTTAGACATGTAAATCAATAATTGAAAAAAAGCAATTTTATTTGTCCACTGTAGCCTTAATCTCTAAACGGCTTTAGTTAATAATCATTCAGTATAAGATTGCATTAGAAGGTGACAATATTTATTTCTTCAGTTTACAGCTGGAATAAAATACGAAAATGTTTTATTTACTAGAATACTTTGAAATTCAAGAAAATATTTCGGAAATTTTGCCCCGCGTGACCCTTTAATTTCAGCTTTTTACTTTCAGTAACAAAAAGTTTGTTTTTGTAACAATTTTCTACGCTTTTTGCGAGTAACAAGGTATTCATAAGAAACCCTTCATATTTATTTATTTATTTATTAAAAAAAAAAAAGTTTCCTTTCTAAAAAGTGACAAAATTGCGTATTTTAAAAGATGACGGAAAAATTGACAAAATTTCCCGATTTTCTGGTTTTCCGATTTTTTGGTTCCCGAATTTTTTGCCAATCTCATACTCTATTCTTTGTCTTTACAGAACAGTTGAGTACTTTGAGGCGAAATGTGAAAAAAAATTTCACACAATTTTTTTTTTTTTCTGTACATTTTTTGTGAAATTTTTTTTCACATTTCGCCTCAAAGGACTCAACTGTTCTGTTAAGACAAAGAATAGAGTATGACATTGGCAAAAAAAAATATTTCAATATGTTGTTGGCAGAGGAAGTTATGACCGTTTGAATATCGGCAAAATATGACATTTTTAATATTTCGGCCTTATGCAACTAAAAGCACCTTGAACTTTCCTCGGTTATTTATACATTATTTTAAAGTGCTTACACTGGTCTTTCAAACGACACTACTTTTGCCGTGCCAACTGAAATGTACAAGCTGTTTTTGGACCTCAAAAACGTCAAAAATGCCTTGTTTTGAGGGCCTCCACTGACCTTACGGCAACAACTTACCACAAATTTAACATTCATTTTGTAAAGTTTCAACCTTCTATATTCTATATACAAAAAGAAAATTGGAGTTAAACAGTTCCTGGTAAGAGTTTTGGCTCACGGCAACTTCCATGTCTTGAAAATCCGCTTAATTTTTGATGCCGCACCTTCATCTTTAGGGATCCATAAAAACTGAACAACTCAACTTTAGAGCAAAACATTCTGGATTTGGTCTTTCAATAAGATAATAAACATTTGGTAATTTTTGGGAGAAAATCTGAGAGGTCATGAATCACCTCATAATGCTAGGCGTGACAGTTTCTCAGATTCTTGCTCTTAAAAAGAAACATTTTCATAAAGTATTCAAATTGCATAAAAAATTGCATCTTATTATCTTTGAAATGAGTTATTTAAAAAGTCGGTCGCTTCCACAGAACTTTAGTAAAATGATTTCAAGTCTGCCGGTAAGGTTAAATGAAAAAGGCTTTTTAACGAAATTCAAAGAATAAATATTCAACAATTATAAATGTTAGAATTTTAAAAAATAATGTATACATTTAAGATGTCAAAAAGTGCAAATTTCGTGAAAATCTGGCCGTGTTTTTTTTTTTTTTTTTTTTTTTTTTTTGCTTCATTTGATACGGAGTACGGTAGAAGAAATATCCCTAGAAAAATCCCTAACCCCCTCTCAGTAAAAGGCGAAGACATCAACTGTCAACTCAGCACTCCGGATATCTATTGTTCATTGTTAAGCAGGGTTGGCAAAAACCCGGGTTTTTCTACAAAAACCCAACCCACCCGGGTTTTTGTGGGTTTTTCTGAGTATTTGTGGGTTTTTCTGGGTATTTGTGGGTTTTTCTGGGTATTTGCGGGTTTTTCTGAGTTTTTGTATGTTAAATTTTATCTCTTATGCGGGTATTGATATATAATGTATGCATTCATTCATATAAAAATATATTCATTAAGTCAAAGTTCTGAATCGCATTTAATCAATTTTAATGGATTAATAATTAATATTATTAACAATATCAATTAATAATATCATCAACCGAATTGTAATATTTAATGTGTATATTTAAGAAGCTTTGGACAATGGTTTCAGCTATAAACTTTTATCACTTGTTTTTTGCAAAATAGAAGAACTGTTGCAAATGGGCTTTCCTACAAATACAGGAATATTTAGGGTGTGAAAGTTTCAAAAACTTAATGAGAAAAGATGATTATTTCTATTAATAAACAAGTGCAAATAGTTTTAATTTTTTAATAGTATCAATTTAAGTAGCCTGCGTCACGTCTAGTCATGTCATTTGCATGTTTCTTATAAGGCATATCTCAATGATAGGTGTGTGCCTGAGATAAGAGAAGTGTCTAACTCCCCCCCTCCTATTTTCAAAACCAAAACTGATTAATTTCAGATGGGGGATGGGGTGGACTCTTGATCAATTTTTTTTTTTTTTTTTTTTTGAAAAATTCTTTAGAAAAAACTAGGTTAACATTAGAGCTTTGCAAGAATTATAAATTTATTAATAAATGCTTGTCATAATATTTTAGTAGTAATAAATTGCATGGGGACGCATTTTCTTTGTTTTTTTTTTAATCAAAGTCAGTGGTATGGTACATCTATAACATAGCACTTGAAAATCATCTAAATGCAATAGGGTTAGAAGAAATGAAGAGCAAAACTTAATTTTTCTTGCTCCAGAATAAAAGCAAAATTTGCAGCAGCAACTATTCCATACAAAAATTTCAATTTCGAGACCTACAAATCAAAATTAATTTATTCAATTTTGTGTTGAATCAAAATTATCATAAAACATTAAATAGGCATTTTTTTCCTTCTACAAGAAGTTTATCAATGGTTCATTTCCAATTTATTTTTAAAATTTGAAATTTGGTGTGAAAAAATAAATAAATAATAAGTATTTTGCAACAAAAAGTAGTATCATAGCTAGAAAAATTTTCTGGACGATGACTTGAAAATTGAAGAAATAATAATTATTTTATAAAATAAATAATTACTCTAACAAAAATTATCTCAAATGAACCCGATTTCTTATTTTTATGTATAATTTAGATGAGATATTATTATTGACTATATTTGTTGATCACTTAGAAATTAACAAAAACCCACTTTTGACAAAAACCCGGGTGGGTTTTTGTTGGTGGACCCGCCCAGAAAAACCCGGGCGGGTTTTTCTGGGCTGGGCCCACCTTTGCCAACCCTGTTGTTAAGCACCTTATCGGTCCATTCATAGTGACATATCAATGGGAAGTTTTGAAGGCGAAATGGGGTATGAACCAACAATTTATGTATAAAAAGCACACAACTAAGAAATTGATGAACGTACCAGCGCTACAATTTATTCCAATTATTTCCAAATGCTTAGCACTACATCTGGTTATACATTGTTCTGTTTCCGCTTCTCATCCACATCTGTCCGTGGCACAATTATACCACATTAATTGATTCCAGTAATTTTTTTTTTCTTAGAAAGTTGATTTGTGTGTGTGGTTTTTTTTTTTTTTTTTTTTTTTAAAGAAGATTTTAATCTTCCTTCCTTTTTTTATTTCCTATTTTCAGCCCAGCGTACAAACCTCAAATTAAAAAGCATTTTCCCAACGCTGAGCTAGTGCCAATTGAAGAAGCTTCTCATAACATCACAGGAGATTCTCCGGGGCAACTAACCAAAGCCATCGTGACGTTTCTGTCTAAAGTTGATAACGAAATAAATTGACTGTTTAGTTCGTTTTATATGGAAAAATAATGGATTGTAGAGGAATTATAATACTGTCTTTGCATCTAAAATAAAATTATCAAAAATCATTTTGTATAGCTTATTCATGGTCAGCCGGCCGCCGGTCATAGAAGTCTAACTCCCATGGCGTGGTCCTGGGCTTGAATTCCGGCTCGGGCATGGATCTGCTTTCTCTCCTGTCTTCGTGCCGGTCTTGTACTAAAAATATTAACAACATAACTGTTCAATGGTGGCAGATTTTTTTTTGATGAAGTGATTTTTTTCGGGAAAATTTAAAAAAATGAAATAAATAAATCTGTCCGAAGTTAAAATTTAAGAAGAAAAATTAATCCTTTCATAAAAAAAAAAAAGAGGGGAGTGGGGATAGAACAATTGAATAAATTATTGTATCATTAATTCTAGATGTCAGGAGGGAAAAATATAGTTTTATTGAGAAAAAATTACCCGTTATACTTATGATACTTTGATTACTTTTCGATTTTTTATTTTTAGCTAAAAGTGAATTCCAGTTTTCTATGTTTTGTGGATCATTATATGGGAAATGTGTTATTTGTTATGAGGCACTTTAAATAATCACGTTCAAGTTCAATATTTCCTGAAAGTAAAATTTGGTGAATTTAAACTGTCTAATCTTTAAAATAACAGGAAGGGAAATATTAGTGAATTGTTGAAAAACTGGTTGAAGATTGATAAAAATTATTATAATGTGCGAAGGCCGGAAATCATTGAACTAAACGTATTTCTTTAATATTAAGAAGCGATGAGGATAAATAAACCTTTGGTTCAACTTTGAACCGTTCAAACAACCTGCCTCGCGATACTAACTTTTTAATGAACAGTCCGATTTGAACAAACTTTTTTTTGTTCGAAAGATCTTATCAAGGGTACTTCATTTCCGTATTTACATTTCCGATTTGAGCAATTTTTCGTTCAACATTGAACAGTTCAAGCAACCTTTCCCCACCTAATAACTTTTAAGTGAACCGTCCGAATTCAATAAATTTTTTTTTGTTCGAAAGATCTTATCAAGAATACTTATTTCCCGTTTTTAAATTTCCGATTTGAACAATTTTTCGTTCAACATTGAACCGTTCAAACAAGCTCTCACCCCTAATAACTTTTGAGTGAACCGTCCGATTTAAACAAACTTTTTTTTGTTCGAAAGATCTCGGCAAGGATACTTCATCCCCCTTTTTAAATTTCCGATTTGAACAATTTTTCGTTCAACATTGAACCGTTCAAACAAGCTCTCACACCTAATAACTTTTGAATAAACCGTCCGATTTAAACAAACTTTATTTGTTCAAAAGATCTCGGCAAGGATGCTTCATTACCGTATTTAAATTTTCAATTTGAACATTTTTTTCGTTCAACATTGAACCGTTCAAACAACCTTTCCTCACCTAATAACTTTTAAGTGAACCGTCCGAATTGAATAAACTTTTTCTTGTTCGAAAGATCTCGGAGAGGCTCATTCCTATATTTCACTTTTCAATTTGAACCATTTTTCGTTCAATGATGAACCATTGAACCACCTACGGAGAAATTTAAATTGAATGTTGATTCGGAACTTCAAGGTGGATTTCCTTCAAACTAACTTTGTAAGAAAACGGTTTTGATAAAAAATGTATGTTAAGTACTTTTCTGAATAATCTTCTGTGAGGACTCTGATTCCGACTCCGACTCCGCAAACATGGCGGAAATGCAGGCTCAGAAAAAATGACTGACTGGGCAGACGATTTTTTGTTTATTTATTTATTTGTTTTGTTTAATTTATTATTTTTTTTTTTATAAGACGATTTTTTTTTGTTAACAAAAATTTTTCATTCACGAGAGCATTTTATTCCTTATTTATATTTAACAACTGGCAACGGATTAAAAATGAAATTCAAGACATTTTATTAACGAACGAGTTTTTTTTTCTTTCTTTGATAAAATGTGTTTTGAAGTTCTTTGTACTTTTATTTTATTTATTTATTTATTTTTTCTTTTGAAAACGATTGTGGAATTTTTCTACGGAAGAACTATAACAGTTACATTCTTTAAAAGGTGCGACAAAACTTTATTGACTCGTTTATTTACTTTTTACGTGTCTATTTTATCTGATGAGAGGGGTATATTTTGCTTTCAGAAATCAGCTTTAAGTGCAAAAAGATATGTTTGACATAATTTTTAGTTTCAGATAATCAAGAGAATATTGATCAGATGCTAAAAATTCCGGATGTCGATGAAAGGGAAAAAGTAGGCTCTTTTAAATTTCTTGACAGAACTTCTTTTTAAAAATGAA
>JAXGGA010021661.1:0-16225 GCA_038373865.1 Uloborus plumipes | reverse complement strand
TAATCAAGAGAATAATGATTAGATGCTAGAATGCCGATGTCGATGTACGGGAAAGTAGGCTCGTTTAGTTCTTGACAGAACTTCTTGTTTATAATTAAAAGAATATTTAAGTGTCATGTTTTTGTCAATGAAAATTTTATTCAGAAACATAAAATACGCACTGAAAACATTGATAAATTTATTAGGAAATTTTAAGGGTTTTTCTTTCTCAATCATTGATTCCAGAACTTTTTCAAGTTTTGAATTCACCCTTATTTTGTAAGTAAAAATATTTGTTATACTCATAACAGCATGCTTAGAAACTTATAAGGTGGGTTATTGTTGCTGTTGTCTTGTGGCAGGCAGGCTGGTAGCTTGGGCTGCAATGCTTCAATTTTCCAACAGTACTATCATTTGGTGTGAAGTTCACTGTACACTCATACCACTGAGACCCGTTTATGATGTGTGCAACCCTTCACAGCTTAACAACACATTCATTCAAAGAAAGGACAAGAACAGGGAAGAGAAAGTACATCAATGCCTGAGCCGGAATTCAAACACTCATCCACGGTCCGACTTCTTTAACCCATTACTGCCTAGCGTTCCTTTTTAGGGACGGTCCAAAAAAGGGTCTGAATTTCCCTAAAATGAACATTTCAACCAAATAATAGTGTTCAATTAGTACCTCGGTATTGTTTCAATTAGTTATTCACAGATTGCAGCACATAACCATTATAAAGTGTGTTCTGTAGCAGTTTTAATATGATTTTTATCAAAAATGACACCGTTCACAATCTAAAGGAAAAAAGCTGAGTTTTCGAAGTTATTCCGAGCTTCCCAGTTTATGTTAATTGATGATTTTATTTCTTCTTATAAAATGCCTTTTTAAGTATTATATCGTAGGCAGAATAAAAATTTAGTAAAAAAAGTATGTACCCGCTGGGGTCTATCGTAACTTTTAAGGGACGATTTTTCTTTGCTAAATTAAAAAATATTTTTTACATAATATTTTTTTTCATTATTTTTCCTGTCCATTAAATACTGTTTGTAATCAGTATACAAAATATCGTTGGAAAAAAATGTCAGGCATTAATGGGTTAACCACTATACTGCCGTGCAAAGCATAAAAGTCGTATCTGCACTTTTTAACAAAATTGAGTTATTGCCACCAGGTGGCTCTTTGTGACGTATTTTACCTAAATACATAATTATATGATCATTTGAGAAAGGGAAATATTATTCAACTTCGCAGAGATGGCCTATGACTCCTCCTTTTTTCAGGATTGTCCATTTTTAGGAAGGGGTGATACGCAGATGAAAATTGAGGAATGGGATTCACAATTGCGGCATTGGTTATAAAACTTGAATACATCATCTTGCTTACCTTTAATTGGTCTCCCAATTTGAGAAATTAGCCAAAGAGGAACCTATTTTAATTTTTGCACAGTCGAAAAAGATTTCTCATTGGATATAAGAAAGTAGGTGGTTCTTGGTTTTATATTTTTCCGCAGCCATTGGCCATTGACTGCAGCGCCGCCAACTGTTCATTTAAATTTAAAAACAAAATGGTAACATAAGGGTTGCAATAAAGAAAGCAAAGACTTGTTTTCACTTCCTCGCCAAATGCAGGTGTGGCTCGAAGAATTATTTAATATTTCATAAAACTTATCATTTCGCCAAAATGTCGTTAAACTTGCAAATATGGCACACTGGAGTTTCTTCCTTCTCTACCTATTTTAAGGAATAGACTCGTTTTCTCATTTGATTGACACCGGCCATCTCGTCGCGGTTGAATAATATTTAAAAAAAAATTCATATGAATCAAATACATGGTGGCGCAAAACTTTAAAGAGTTATATCTCAGTTGGAACTCGACTGGGGATACCACTTTTACAGCTATACAAGGTAGCTGGCAAGAAATGGGGTGCTATGATCTAGTGCTTTTTTTCTTATAATGTATCAAAAGATGCGGGAATTTTCTTATTGGTTAATATAGTCTGGGTTGGAGTACCTTATTTAATATTGATATACGAAAAAACAGGCTTTAAAAGATGTTTTATATAAACGTAAAAAAATTAATAAAAACATTTAAAAGCAACTTGAATAAATCAGTGCAAAAGTTACTACAAGTATATTCTAAATAAAAGTAGTCAGCATAGCAAAATTCCCAATTAACTTTGATACACTTTTAAAGATGACATTAAATGTTCTTCTGTTTAGTTCTAACGCAGTAATTGCTTTCAATTCGTATTATTTAACACAAAGCATTTTTTCCCAGCTTTAAACAACGAAAATGAAAGACTTCAACTTCCCCCGGCGTAATTAGATTATCTGTTATTATTGACAGTTATTAGAAAAATTAGATTAGTGACATGAATACAAAATGAGTTGATTTATTTATTATTTACGGCTTGTGAAAAATGATCCTTAGATTCATTAATAAAATATTAATGATTTTCTACTAGAACAGAGCTATAGTATGATGCTGAAAATATGCTTTTAAAACGTATTCATGTGTCGTGTAAGGTTTAAATTGTTTTTCGATATTTATATGAGATTGAGTATTTACTGATATTTATCTCACATAACTTTTTAATTTATAGTTTGCTTTCTTAAGTAAATGTTTTGATTGTCCCGCTAGTTAAACAAAACTTTGCGTGTATCTGTTAAGATTTGATGCAAAATATAATATGTTACAATTTAACTGATTTAATGTGCCAGAAGCAATTTGCATCAAAATATTGACGTTGAGTACTTATTGCGTGTCGAAACATATACAATATTTAACCATGCATATGAGCAATTACGTATGTATACAATATCATAAATGACTAAAGGTGTGTTAAACTTTTCCATATTTATTTCCAAACTTCTCAGTGGGAATTACAAAATGGCTCTTTGAAGACGTATCGTGAAAAATTAAAGCTATATAGTTAATATGAAAATTCCAAAGACCTTTAAGTTCAGACATGCAAGGAAATATTATTGAAGGAATTCAAACTAACAGACTGGAAGGCACAAAAAACGGGGTTTTTTGTGAAAACTCGCGTTTTTACAGAAAAACGCCGATGTAGATGATCTCAGTTAGCCAAAACTTTATCTAAATACAAAATTGTATCAAAATCGTTAGAGCCGTTTTCGAAATCCGATATATATATATATATATATATATATATATATATATATATATATATATATATATATATATATACATATATATATATATATATATATATATATATATATATATATATATATATATATATATATATATATATATATATATATATATATATATATATATATATATATATATATATATATATTTCATTTCAATATGAAAGAAGCTTTTTAATATGAACAACACGGCTCAGTATTATCTGTTCTTACATTTTACAAGCAAAATGTCAAAGAGTCTGCAATTCCTTTAAAACTGTGCTACGTTTTGATTGTTTCCATTAAACCTTATTTAGTATTGTTCGTCTGAGTTTTCTAAAATTCTTGACATGAGTTAAATTGACATGAGTTAAAACCTGCTGGTCAAAGTTTGGGTATGAAAAAATCAAAAGAAAAATTAATAATTTTTCAAGTTTATTTTAATCTGTTTTAGGAAAAACAAAAGCTTGATGTGGATACAATGCATGCTAGTAACACTCGGTATCACAATACTTGGTGTCGAAGTGTATTCCAATCACACTGAAAAAAAATGCGTAATTTTACCATTGTTAATGGGTATAATATTACACAACTTCTCGAATAAGCTGATCCGGTTTTAAGAAAACGCTAAATGTAGCAGGAACATTTCAAGAACCATGTGCCATCAAGCCTTAAAATGACTGGGGTATTCAAAGTGCATGAGTTCAGATAAATATTGGTGAAGAAGTTTTAAAGTATAATGAACATAGCCTAGATGTGCCTTAACCGGCCAAATGGTAACACGCGCTTGCTTTGACAGGTCTCTGTACGCGGTAAGTTCGCTTTTCGGGGATTAATTCTATCGTGTGTAATTAAAATTACTTATGAATTTGTAAAGTTGATATCTAGCGGGGAAGCGCGAATCTGATAAACATTAAATAAACGAATAATTGAAACTCCTCTTTTTAGTCGACTTTCTTTTAACAGAGAATAGAATTCTGTTGTAACCTTGTACAGAAGTTGATGAAACGTTACGTTATAGTTACATTACTATGGTGTAACGTCCACAAGTGATGTTTTACTTTACACAACATAAATGTGTTAAGTTACTCCATAGTAGTGGAGGAAGCACTGCTGCCACCATACTTATGGAGCAAGGTTACACAAAATGTTTTAGTTCTCAACTTATCATTTCGTTTCTTAGTTCACCAAAGGCTGCTGAGTATAATTCGACTAGGCATCATTTTTGGAAATTTTGATCTCTTTCCTACTCAAGCCAAGTAGCTCCCTGGATCTCAAACAGGGGAACTGTAGATTTAGCATTTTAGCTTCTCTAAAAAGGAAACATACTTAAATATCTAAAAATATTGTGTTATAAGAAGATCTTTTCTTCATAACTTACCTTATGAGGAAAAAAAATGCAAGTCCATAAAAATGCTACATGGTTAAATCTAACATTGAATATAATAATAATAATAATAATAATAATAATAATAATAATAATAACAATAATAATGATCATAATAATAATAAGCTTCTAAACTGTCTTTTGGGTATATGCTTAAAAACAGATGGAAATCAATATAGCGTTTGTTTTAGTAGTTTCATATTAAGCTGCCGCATTTTATCAACAAAATACATTTTAGAAGACCATCTGTTTTCATTTTAAACACTAATAGGTGTCTTCTAATTTAATATATTCATAAAAAGGACAAATGAATCTTCTTTCTGTGGCAGGGAAAACGAAAAAATGTTTTAGTTATGAATTTTAAATTGAACTGCCCGAGAAGGAACAACCTTGATTCTTTATATTAATGATCTAGTTCCAGTTTTTGCATAGTCATTCGGTTCAACTTTTCTATATCATTTTTTAAATAATTTCTCTCTGTATACTGTTTTTCTATGATTTTTGTCTTCTTTATTTACAACATAACTACTTTAAAATATTTATTGAATTTGTAAAAAGTTTAGCTGTTTTTTCATGAATGTTATGGGAATACTATGAAAAATTTCCGAAGTCTCATCTAGTCTCAAGTTGTCTCTTAAAACCTTATAATGTCAAGATGTACTAATTATTTGCTGGATAATCAGAAAACGTACTTATTGACTCTTTTTGATAGATTGAAATTTAAATCTTATATATTATTTCTCTAGCCCTTTTTCTGTTAGCCTGCCAAGTCTTTCTTATTTCTGCCTCTTATTTCAAAGCTTATCGTGCCAGCCACTAAGCACTAGGTATAAAAACTTTCTTTTTTTCTGTTTTTATGAGACATTACTTGAAGAAATAGCAACGGAAAATTAAGACGCATTGGCGCGGTTGATAGAGCCTTGTGCCTATATTGGGAATGGCGTGAGTTCGAATTTGAGCCGTAAAACATTTTAATAGATTTTTTTTCTTTAGTAAAATTCTAATCCAACTATCCATCATTATATGCATTATTTCTCAAATATGTTTTTTTTATCGGGTACACTATTATTTAAGTAATACTTGTTATTATTGCAAAAATAAAGAAAAAATACTGTAAAAAAAAAGGTTTTTACGTCCCTTCTGTTAAGTGCAAATGTTTCGCACGGGTCAGCTGCCTAGTATAGGAGTGTATAAAGTTTATATGGAACGTTGGGAAGCACCAGAATAAAGCTCTTGATTTGAATTTCTAAACAGTAACTATTGACCACCGAAATCACAAAGCACGGTTGCCAATTTTGAACTACTTTTCTTACTTTAGTGACTAGATTTAGTGAAAAACAAAGATTAGTAATAAAATAATACGTATTACACTAAACAGCCACTTTGCCAAAGTGGTTTCTGACTAAAATAATCCGACATTCTTTTTTTTAAGCCATCAGTAATTTCTATTACGTGTTTCAAAAAAAAAAAAAAACTACCGTAGGTATGCATTAGTAATGCACATCAATATTGAAAGTTAAGAGTAATATCATTTGGACCAAGACGAAGAAGAAAAAAAAATATTGTTCCTATTCCACACCTGAAAAAAAAATATTTATCATTTTATGGAAAGATAAATAGTTATTCTGTGAGCAAAGATAAAGCCTCCGATCATTTATCTAACTTTAAAATTCATTCCTTTTCAGCACAAATTTGATATCATTGATAAAGGAAATATGCTTAACTTTTTTTTCAATCCCTCGTGTCAAAATTAATAATTTAGTTTGAAACGGAATGCAGAGGAAAGAACCACAATAGTTTTAAAAATCCCCATTTGTTGTAGTTAAAAATAATAAATAAATAAAAAGAGAGCGACATAAGCAATCTGTAAATATCTCTAACTCAGAATTTGTTTTTCACTTAAAGTTCGATACTATTATGGATTAGCTGATAATGCTTGATTAATTTTTGAAATAATCAATCGCTAGTGAGTCAGCATTGACATTAGACAAAGTGAGACGAATGCCGTTTCTGCTAGAGAGGCTGCATCCAATTAACTACATAAGAACATTATAAATAAAAAAAATATATGAAGGAAGAAGAATTAATTGCTTACAAGAAAAAAGTGCAAAAGTCTAATTGTAAATACTTTTAAAATTTAAGAATTAAGAACAACTGAGAACAGACAGTTTATCAGATTAGTTACAAACAAAAACTTTATAGATAAAAAATTGAAGCAGTGGTCAATAAAGGAAAAAACGTTTGCATAAAAAATTGTAAAAAAATAAAAAAGTTTTTTAAAGTAAATTAGGAAAACTATTTTGACAGCAGAATTTTGAGTTATATTAAGTTCAAAAGTTGGGAAATGAAAAAAATGCCACACAGTTTTTTTCCCTCTTATTAAAGTTTGGCAAATTACACAGGTCCGCGATGAAAAAATTGTTGCATGTTTAACTATTGGTTTCAACAGTATTTCATGTGCTGATTACGGAAAAAATAATGAAAAAATTCCGCCACCCTCAGAGAAATCACAACTTTCGCCTAAAATTTGCTTATTTTTAATGTTTTCAGGTTCAATATGGGCAAGATTTTTCAATATTGTTGCTTATATAAGTGTTGAATTTAATCTGAATAATAGAGCTTTCATGGTGAACATGTTATTAAACAATGTGAGTACGTTACTTGAAAAAAAAAGGTTTTTTTTATTTATTTGAAAACTAGCGAAACCCGCACGGCTTTGCCCGTGGTATAAACTTAAAAATTTATTTGTAAAAAATTGATATAACAGAAAAAATACTTTATTTTAGTTATAATTCAACTATAATTCTTTCAAATAATGATATAAAAATTTGGCATGGACCCCACACTACTTCCTTTTACGTGTAAATTTCTTAGTAGATGCCTTAAGGGCTAAAATAGTGCTTGGAGTGAGCAAGATAACAATTCAAACATTTACATCCCTAGTTTGCCACGAAACAATGCAAAAAAATGTTTTACAATGATTAATATCCTAAATATCGCCCATTTTAACATCATTCAGTGGATTTTTCTCAAAATATCGCCAATAGCGCCAAATTGAACCCAAATAAAAAATAAAATTTTTCGCCAAATTTGTCGCCAACTTGGCGATATGTCGTAAATTGGCGTCAAACACTTGGCGACTAAAAGTTTGGCGATATTTCGCCAAGTGGTCGAACCAATTCATATCACTTTTGTCTGCATTGAAATTAACACTGATTTACCCCATAAAAGGGGTAAAACCCCCCTTGGGGAAATTCGAATGCAACCCCAAGGGGAGGTGCACAAAAATAAGCCAAAAGAGAAAATAAGAACAATTTTGCTGCTCACAGAATCCAACAGAAATCTTACCAAAGTTTAAAAGAAGAAGAAAGTTTTCTTTCCTAACTTCAAAAACAAAATAATAAAAATTTCGTGCATTATTCTTCGCCATGATAATAAAAACAATAAACATCGACAAACATCAACCAGCAAATGATAAATTAAAAGCCAAACTCGTTCACTCAAGCCATTTACTGCAATTTATATTGAAACTAGCGGTACCCGCACGGCTTTGCCCGTGGTATAAAATTAAAAGTTCATTTGTAAAATAATTGATATAGCAGAAAAAATGCTCTATTTTAGTTTTATTCAACTATAATTCCTTCAAAGTGATATAAAGATCTGATATGGACCCCACACTACTTAATTTTACGTGCAAATTTCTTAATAGATGCCTTAAGTGCTAAAATAGTGCTTGGAGTGAGCAAGATAACAATTCAAACATTTGTATCCCTAGTTTGCTACGAAACAATGCAAAAAAATGTTTTACAATGATTAATCTCCTAAATATCGTCGATTTTAACATCATTCAGTGGATTTTTCGCAAAATATCGCCAACAGCGCCAAATTGAACCTAAATCAAAAAAAAAAAAAAAAATTCGCCAATTGGCGTCAAATACTTGGCGATCAAAAGCTTGGCGATATATCGCCAAGTGGTCGCGCCAATTCATATCACTTTTGTTAACCAATTCATATCACCTTGCATTGAAAACACTGATTTACCCGATAAATGGGGTAAAACACCCCCTTGGAACATTCGAATGCAACCCAAGGGAGATGGACAAAAATAAGCCAAAAGAGAAAATAAGAACAATTTTGTTGATAACAGGAACCAACAGAAATCTTACCAAAGTTTAAAAGAAGAAGAAAGTTTTCTTTCCTAGCTTAAAAAACAAAACAATACATTTTCCGAAATGAAACACTTTAAAAAAACGATGCAATATCGCAATTGATACGATATTTCGTTAATCTGTGCTTTAGGTACCCTTTTCTCGCTAAATGAACGATAGGCGCGCCAAGCGTGGTAACCCTAGCTATTTTGCGTAGTTGACTTTTTGAAAACGCGCCAAGCAGGGTCCCAAAGCATCTTCACCGGGAAAAAGACAGGGTTGCCAGAGAATTGGAACAAAAAAATACTACGCCTCCTCTAAAAAAAATATTACAAAATACTACTGTTTCCAAACGTTGCCAAAATCAATGTTGCTGAAATGCGAAATCTATGAAAATGAAAAAAAAAAAATCCGCCAAATCTTTTAATTAAGTCATTAGTGTATTGGAAACAGGGTTGCCAGAAAAATACTACGCTCCTTATTTGGGCCGAAAAAATACTACCGTAGAATCAAAAATACTACGTCTGCCGTAGCCTACGAAGATTGACGCTGGCAACCCTGGAAAAAGAACGAAACAAAAATAAGTATGAACACGTAACCATAGTAACAACATGAAAAGTTGATTTCCGTTGATAAAATAATTCATTTTATCTCTATTTTCAAACAAATTTTATTCTAGAGCTCAACCATTTTAGAATCGTTTGGCTTGCTTTACTGAAGGTAAGCCTTGAATTTCGGGATTCTAAAAACAATTGTTACAGCTCTCCTGATGATCGTAGAAACTTCGAAAAAACTTCATTTTATGCAGAAAATTTCAAGCTTTCGAATGACATAAGACTTGAAAATGTGTATGAAATATTTCTTCCCTATTTTATCGAATTTCCGCTAAGAATTCGAATAGAAAAAGAACGAAATGGAATTTTCGAAAAATCGCTTTGAGGTGCAAAACTACATGCTACAAACTAATTTTGTGCCAAGTGGCATGAAAATCGACCGAACGGTTTCGGCGCTACGCGCGTTACAGACAGAAGGACAGAAAGAAAGACAAACCTTCAGCTTTATTATTAGTAGAGATAAAAAAAAAAAAGGAAATAAAATATGTTTTGCCAGACGATGAATTTAGAATGGTTTACTACCATGTTGTTTCTTTTTTGACCTCATTTTGGTTAAACAAAGTTTCCCTCTTCTACACAACTCGTCAGATAGCCAAAATATCTCTAAACTCACAAAAATGGTACGCGTCAGTTTCTTCCTTCTCTACCTTTTTTAAAGAAAGGACTCGATTTCTCATTTGATTGACAGGTGCCATCTTATCACGATTTTATTATATTTCATTTGACTAATTTTAATAAGGCTTGGAGTTTGGATTGCTACAAAAACAAATACATTTTTAAAATTATTAAAGGAAAAAGAACGAAACAAATAAACGAAATAAAAACGTAACCATGGTAACAATATGAAAAGTTGATTTCCGTTGATAAAATAATTCATTTCATCTCTCTTTTCAAACACATTTTATTCTCGAGCTGAACCATTTTAGAATCGTTTGGCTTGCTTTGCTGCAGGTAAGCCTTGAATTTCCGGGATTCTAAGAACAATTATTGCAGCTCTTTTAATTCTCGTAGAAACTTCAAACGGACATCATTTTGTGCAGAAAATTTCAAGCTTTTGAATGACAAAAGACTTGAAAATGTGTAGGAAATATTTCTTCCCTATTTTATCAAATTTCCGCTAAGAATTCGAATAGAAAAATAACGAAATGGAATTTTCGAAAAATCACTTCGAGGTGCAAAACTACATGCTACAAACTAATTATGTGCCAAGTGGCATGAAAATCGACCGAACGGTTTTGGCGCTACGCGCGTAACAGACAGACAGACAGAAAGAAAGAAAGAAAGACAAACCTTCAGCTTTATTATTAGTAGAGAAGACAGTAACTCTATACTGGGAAAATCCATTTCCTACTAAAACAAGGCAATTCTCAGTCAGTTTGCTCCCTCCCCATTCTTACTGTCCGCTAAGCCTCATTATGAAGAACGTAGTGAGCCGTGTCCTTGATTGCAATCAGTGACTCAGTGTGGAGCTATAGTCACTGTGGAATGCATATCTAACCATAGGCATAGCGTGACCAAAAGTTTTGGGGGGGGGGGGGGCACTGGTCAAAAATTTCAGAAGTGCTGGTGGAGATTTTGACCCCCCTCCCCCTAGATTTTTTTTTAGATTTTTCGTAAGATAAATATTCGCTCTTACTATTACGATGAATTGTACAAACAAGTTCTTCTTTTCTCTTTTTCCTTTTACATACCTTTGCACTTTGCTTCTCATTGCCTCAATACAAAATAGCATAATTTATGATTCCACACTTCTCCGAATTATTATTTTAAGTGCAACAATGATCGAGGGAGAAGGTCAGGATAAAATATATCACACGGGGGGGGGGGGACCCCGTTAGAGGCCTTGCATTTAACCATATTGGCAATCCTAAAGATTGTTTTGACAAAAAAAAATCCTTCTAGACGATAATTCTGGGTGCGTTAGTGGGTAACGAAATTGAACGAAAACTGAAATAATCTTTCTCATGATTTTCATCCCTGTTTCGGAAAAAATAAAGAGTCAAACATTTAAAATTTTAACATTGGGCCTATATTCCCCCTTGCCCCCCCCCCGCCCCCTAAACTATACAAGTTTAATACTTAAATTAAAAAAAAAGAAACTGTAAATGATACTCTGATTATGATTTTCGTTTTGATTTTGCAAAATTTCAGGTTCTAAATTCTAAGTGTCCATCAAGTTGGCGGGACACGTGCCCCCCCCCCCCCCCCGACGCTACACTTATGTATCTAACAGTTTTGTGCTCTTTTGAAGAAATGGCTACTAGAGGATAAGTCAATTTTCTTAACTATTTCTGTTACATTAGTGGGTTTTAACAGTCAAAAAGAAACAAAGGAACATTTCTAATTTTGTAAAGAAGGTGTGTTTTGCATCATTTGGTGTTCATCTAGGGGATTAAGATAAATCCTGGGCTCCCCGTATAGTGTATTCTGTGTGTTTGGAAGAACTGGGACAATTGTTTCAAGGTAAGAAGAAGTCACTTCGTTTTGGATTACCCATGATGTGGAGAGAGCCTGAAAATTACTGTGATGACTGGAATTTGTGTTCTTTAGTGCAAGGTTTCAATTTGTAAAACAGAAAAAAATTTTCATACCCAACCAACATACATTCGGCTATTCGCCCTGTTCCTATTGAACCTAACTTGCCTTATTCCTTCTCAAAGGCTTATAATAACTTTGCAACACATGTCCATCTATTTTATTCTCTTTTTTGCTAGTTTTGATTATTTTTCTGCTTTTACTTTGTGTTAAAATTAAAATAAAAATTCAAAATTATTCGATTTTTTGTATTTTTTTCAAAAACTTCAACTTTATTTTGTAGGCAAGCCTTACGGGATAGAAAAAAACTAATGCCATTTTTGAAATAAACGCAAAAAAGTACACAAAGATCAGCGAACTAAATAAAAACAATTTTTAACAAGAAGTTCTGTCAAGAACTAAACGAGCCTACTTTCCCGTACATCGACATCGGCATTCTAGCATCTGATCATTATTCTCTTGATCATCTGAGACTAAACATTATGTCAAACATACCTTTTTAGCACTTAAAGCTGATTTCTAAAAGCAAAATATACCCCTCTCATCAGATAAAATAGAGACATAAAAAGTAAATAAATGAATAAATGAAGTTTTGTCGCACCTTTTAAAGAATGTAACTGTTACAGTTCTTCCGTAGAAAAATTCCTCAATCGTTTTCAAAAAAAAAAAAAAAATTAAAACTACAAAGTACATCAAAACACATTTTATCAAAGAAAGGAAAAAAAACTCGTCCGTCGATAAAATGTCTCGATTTTCACTTTTAAACCGTTGCCAGTTGTTAAATATAAATAAAGAATAAAATGCCCTCGTGAATGAAACACTTTTGTTACAAAAAAAATCGTCTGCCAAAAAAAAAATAATAGTAATAAATAAAATAACACAAATGAATAAATAAACAAAAAATCGTCTGCACAGTCAGTCATTTTTTTCTGAGCCTGCATTTCCGCCATGTTTGTGGAGTCGGAGTCGGAATCAGAGTCCTCACAGAAGATTATTCAGAAAAGTACTTTACAAACATTATTTATCAAAACCATTTTTTTACAAAGTTAGTTTGAAGAAAATCTGACTTTAAGTTCCAGGATCAACATTCAACTTAAATTCCCCGTAGGCGCTAATGTTAAATTTTTTTCTGAACGGTTCAATATTGAACGAAAAATGGTTCAAACCAAAAAGCGAAATAAGGGAATGAACCTCTCCGAGATCTTTCAAACAAAAAAAAGTTTATTCCATTCGGATGGTTCACTCAGAAGTTATTAGGTGGGGAAAGGTTGCTTGAACGGTTCAATGTTCAACGAAAAAATGTTCAAATTGAAAATTTAAATACTGTATTGAAGTATCCTTGCTGAGATCCTTCGAACAAAAAAAAAGTTTATTTAAATCGGACTGTTCACTCAAAAATTATTAGGGGTGAAAGCTTGCTTCAGCGGTTCAATGTTGAACGAAAAATTGTTCAAATCGGAAGTGTAAATACGGGAATGAAGTATCCTTGATAAGATCTTTCGAACAAAAAAAAGTTTGTTGAAATCGGACTGTTCACTCAAAAACTAGCATCGCGGGACAGGTTGTTTGAACGGTTCAAAGTTGAACCAAAAATTGTTCAAATCGAAAAATCAAATATGGGAATGAGTTGTAATCGCCGAGATCTATCCAACAAAAAAAAGTTTGTTCAAATCGGAATGTTCATTCAAAAGTTATTAGGGGGGAAAGGTTGCTTGAACGGTTCAATCTTGAACGAAAAATTGTTCAAATCAAAAATGTAGATACGGGAATGAAGTATCCTTGAAAAGATCTTTCGAACAAAAAAAGTTTGTTCAAATCGGACTGTTAACTAAAAACTTAATATCGCAGGACAGGTTGTTTGAACGGCTCAAAGTTGAACCAAAAATTGTTCAAATCGAAAAATGAGCTGTACTCGCCGAGATCTTTCCAACAAAAAAAAGTTTGTCCAAATCGGAATATTCATTCAAAAGTTATTAGGGGGGGGGGGGGACAGACAGACAGACCGAACGACAGACCGACAGACCGACACACAAATTCCCCATCTCAATACCCTACTTTCAAATTTTTAATTTTTCGATATTCATTTTACCTTTTTATTTTTTTTAACTTGGCGATATTTTTTGGACTTGGCGATATTTTTTAGATGCATTAAGCCAATTTTAATACTTTTTTCGTCTTTCTTTTATTTTTAACGGGAAAGTAGGCTAAAAAGTGTATTTTTGCAGATCTGTGTTATGTTTTCAAAGTTACGTTTTTGAAGAAAATTCCATTTTAAAGCATAAGTGTATCTACACGTTTTTTTCTTCGGAGCTTAATTTCATATACTCTCAAAGACCACACTTTTTGTAATTTTATAATTATTTGAATATAATTTTACCTTAACACTTTAAATTTCTAATCAAACATATAGGACAGAAATCAGCTCCAAAATATATTAAGGTGACCGACAGAAAAATATGCAACAGAAGTACCATATTTAAAAATAAAAATTTCTAACATTTCACCCTTACATGCAAAACTCTTGTTTTTTCTTACTCTGAATAAAATACGATTTGCCGAAATATTGCGTAATTCTTAATGCCCTCTTCATAAATGTAAAAATTATCCTTCCTTACGTTGCTAAATTACTAAAAATGACAAATGCATTCTTTCTCAACGACCAAAAACTTTTCATTATACCCTGAACTTTTATCATTCCAAAGCTATTATTAATTCACCGTAACATCCACTCAGTGCTTTCAGAAGTAAATAAAACCTAAATTGAGAAAAACTATCAATCAATGCGTTAGCGTCAGTCCTTGTGCCCGATAGTTACGTCGAAAGATAAATATTTCAAGAGAGCTCTTGTTTATGAAACAGAATATTGGAAAATAAGCGAAGTGAAAAAGAATGTTTCCAAATATCTTGTTTTACTTTTATGTTCAACTTAATAAAATATTACTTTCACGAAAAGCATATATCTGAATCTTATAAAAGCATCATTTATCAACGCTTTAATATCGAGAAAAATATAGTACATGGAGAAGTCTACATTATTTTGTTATTCCGGCAGAGTGATTTTCATTTGACATTTTTCGCCTTTTGTTTTGCATTTTACTGCTGAGGATATTATTAGTGTGTCATTTTTATTAGTGAGTCAGCTTCAGATGGTTCAAAAATGCCTTTTTCGATGTAGCTTATTGCTTTCTGATGACCTTTAAAAAGTACGATGGGGTGTATTAAGATATTGAGTATTGTAGAAAAACGTTGTTTGGCAGAAATTGTTTCGGGCTTGACAACGTGTTAAAAATATGTTTTTGAACGAATTGCATATTTCTAAAGGGATATTTTGTGCGCAGTGGCACACCAATGTTATAAGCATAATTATATTTATTTTTATATTCATTTTTGTTGGTTTTTTTAACGTGAGAAAATAGAAAAACAATATTCGAAAGATTTTAAATTCGGAAAAAAACATTAAATAAACTAAAATATTTGTTTTATAAATCTAAAATGAAGTCGAAAAATGCTAATAAAACTTGCTAAAAAATTTAAAAATAAAGTTTAGTAATAAATACTTTAAGTTTTTTTTTCCTTTCTGACAGTTTTGTTCATTAAAAATTGATGAAATAGAAATGAACTACATTATACGTCTTTGTTTTGTATGAGTATGATTATTATTTTTCTAGTCGTTTTTTAATCAAGATTTAGGTTGAAGCAAAATGTAACTTCAAACATTTTAATGTTTATTAATTTATTTAATATCATTATTATTAATCTCCATATATTATTTCTCTAAGTCGAATCCTATACCCGGTCGAAACTCGCTCATTTCTTTATCGAATTGCAAGAAAATTTATGATTTTGAAGCTTATCCCGCGGGCTATTGACGAAAATTAGACCCACCCTCTAAAAAGTGTCGGTTCGTTTTTTATTCGAACTTCAATTTTTGGGCACAAAATTGACTCTATCTAGCGAAATAATTGTCGTATCGTCTCCATTTTGATTTCATTCGAAAGATTAAAAAAAATGCGTTCTTTAGAACGTTTCTCCGCTAGCGCCGCGTAACGAGAATCTCGAAAATCCACGTTTAAGCGACTTATAAGCGATTGAAGTTTGAAAAAATTAAATTTTTTGCTCACCTGTTAAAATCGTTACATTGTTGTTCAAATCAATTTTAAATGCGACATTTCAAGCCAAGGCTTAGCTCGGTAAACCTTAATTGTAACTTTTATTGTTTCAAAACACCATGGTAGTTTTGCGATAACGTTAGTATTTAGCTTAGTAGTAGCCTTGGGTATTTGATTTTAATATAGGGTATCACTTTTGTAGTAGTTGTAAAAGTGTACGTGTCTTTGATCGCTTTGAAAAGTTGTCAGAACGAAGGCAGTAGATAGATGGCGATGTTGTGCAAACGTACAAGATTT
>JAXGGA010021660.1:0-16226 GCA_038373865.1 Uloborus plumipes | reverse complement strand
AAATAAGATTTTAACTTGTTCTTTCTAGAGGTCAAGGGCCCATCCTGTGAGATGACGTCATCAAAATGGCCGCTTTTACAGGTAAAAGAGCTCATGTAACTGTTTAAAACTCCATCATAGATTTAAGTACTACAAAACTGAAATATATCATCCGAAAGCGCTTTAAAAAGCTATTTAAAAGTGCTTGGTTTTATTTTCTAAGACAAATAGTTGAAAAGTTATAACAATTTTAAATTGAAAATTTATAAAAAAGACAATTAATTTGTATTTTCCGACTTTGAGGTAAAAATTTCGCTGTGATGCATGCATTAAAAAAAATATTTCCAATTTAATTCATTTAAGAATAAATTAGAAGAACTACGTACTCATTATCGGTATTTTATGTAGATATTGAATGTAACAGTTTTCCTTGTAACAGAGTTATTATTTTTTTTGGATTAAAACGTATATTTTTCCCGTATTTCTTTTGTATAATTAAAATGCAAGCATTTTTGACACAATTATTGATGACGATATTATTAGTTAGTTACATCTCAGCTTCTTTAGGAGCTTTGGCTCTGCTTGTTTCTGCATTGCAACATCTGTTACATCTAATATCTACATAAAATACCGAATAATAGTATATAGTTCTACTAATTTATTCTTAAATGTAATAAAATTGGAAAGATTTTTTTTATAATGCATGCATCACAGCGAAATTTTTACCTCAAAGTCATTTCAATACAAAGAAATTGTCTTTTTTTTTACATTTTCAATTTAAAATTGTTATAACTTTTCAACTATTTGTCTTAGAAAATAAAACAAAACACTATAAAATAGCTCTTTTAAAGCGCTTTCGGATGATATATTTCAGTTTTGCAATATTTTAATCTATGGTGGAGTTTTAAGCAGTTAAACGAACGTATTTACCTGTAAAAGCGGCCATTTTGATGACGTCATCACAGGTAGGCCCTTGACCTCAGTAAGAAAAATTAAATATTTTCTAAATAGATCTTTTAAAGCGCTTTCAGATGATATAGTTGAGTTTTGAAATATTTAAATCTATGATGGAGTTTTACGGGGAGTTGAACAAGCGTATTTACCTGTAAAAGCGGCCATTTTGATGACGTCATTACAGGTGGGACTTTGACCTCAGAAAGAAACATTAAATATTTCTAAATAGCTCTTTCAAAGAGCTTTCAGATGATATATTTGAGTTTTGCAATATTTCAATCTATGATGGAGTTTTAAGCAATTAAACGAACGTATTTACCTGTAAAAGCGGCCATCTTGATGACGTCTCCCAGCGGTTTTTTGTTCTTATATATGTACATAAGCTCTGTACATAAGCTTACCCACTTTAAATAAGTTTACTATTCATTTTGTGTCAGAGCTTTTTTTTATTTTTTTAATAACATTTTGAATAGTTTTGAAATAAAAAAGAGTGGTTGTGCAGGAGAGAGAGAGGGGAGGAACCTGACCAATCTACAAGCTCACCTCAAGCATATTCACGTTTACTTACTACTTTTTATACCATTACAAGCAAGAAAACTTAGTATTTAAATAAATAGAATCTAAAAAATATCATTTTTTTTTCTACACAATTTTAGTAAAAAATTCAAAAAAATATGATCCCATTGAGATCCCAACCTAAAAATTTGTACAAATAAAGGTATAATACACAAGAATTTTTGAGAATTTTTTGAAAAAAATTCATTAGAAGTTTTTTGAGAAATTTACATTTGAAATTTAAATTTCCTTTTTTAAAAATTAAAATTTTCATAAAATTAGTCATGTTGTATATCAGATTTAGCGGCAACTAACGTACTTTAAAATACCATTTACCAAATCGTTCTATCTATATTTGGTGCTGAGTTATGGTCCCTTTTACGTTCAAGCATCATCCATGAAAAAACGAGAGTTTTTCCCAAAGTTCTAAGTCTCATAAATAAAAAAATAAAAGAGATAAAAATCTAAAAATTGGGATTTTTGAGTACCTCAAGGGGTACAATTGATGAGCCAAATTTGAAAGAAATACAAAAATGTAAGGAAAAAAACGTTGGATCACTTGAGGTGGAATGTGTGTATGTGTAATGCAAGTGTTTACAAAAACCATTAACAAAATAAGTGCCGCAGATTTTTTTTTCTTTTTTTTGTTCGTAATCGGCTGTGCGGACCGAGTATTTTAAAAATAATAAAGTAATAATCTCTCTTAATTCAAATAAAGCATTAATACTTTGCAGCCAAATTGTATTAGGAGAGATAAGAATTTATTATTTTTTTTTTTTTCTGGAAATTATCGAAGCCCTAAAAACAGTCCCCGGCTGTCCCAATCCTATAGTCCAACACTTAAGAGTCATTTTTTTTTTAAAGTCGGCCCATTTTGATAATTGATGACTTCAATTTTATAAAAGTTTCAGGTTGTGTTTGGAATACTAAAATAAGGAAATGCCAAGTTTCTTTTTTTGAAAATATGATTTGTTTGTCCCTAAATAGAGGTCAAAGTTTAAGGTCGTGAATTGTATCGTACTAAATGTTAGATCGCTTTGCACCAAAAGCAATGAGTGACATGTGCCATTTTTTTAAATAAGGATACTACTTAATAGTAGGTCATGTAGGTACATAAATAATTTGATGGCTCCGGAAATTTTCAAATTTATGCTCATAAAAATGCACACTAGACGATCGTTGGAAATGATATGTTCGGGGTGCTCCCTCATCCATTTTTCAAAAATGAATTTATAAAAACGTCAGTGGCACATCTAATTACGTTACGAAAGGGGGGTTCGGGGGTTACCCCCCCCCCCCTTCGAATTTTTTTTCGATTTGCAGCTGTAAAAACGCAGTTTTATCCGATCTGTGGTGCAGGAGAGATTCTGGGGCTCACCCCAAGGAATTTTTTTAATTGAAACCTTTAAAACACGATTTTGGTCATCTTTGGAAACCTTAACCGGACCAGCAATTTTTCCCAATTGGGAAGAATTTGATTTTTTAATTTTATTTTTATACTATAGAATAACATACATTAACGTCATCGCAGAAAAAAAAATTTGACAAGTAGTTTTCTTTTTAAATAATTTTTTAAGTTCAAGCGACAGTGACGTCATATAGGTTGTTGGATTTTTCACTCTTCGACTGTGGGTGCTAATGGAGTGAGGAGCTTTTCCTAACAGCACAAGTGGAAGCTTGTTTTTCACCGCATTTACAACACTGTTCACCAAGGCTACCATAATAATGCATTTCTAAAAACTTAAATATTGTTTTTGCAGCAAAAGGTTCTAACTCACACCTGGTGCAAGTAATTGGATTGGACTCAACCAAATTGATAACAGAAGGGAAAAAAACTCCACAATAAAAGAGTTTGTGTCACTGCAAAACAATTTCGTGTGTGAAAACCTGAAAGATTCAGCTATATGACGTCACTGGTTTCGTTTCTCAAGGTGTGCTCTTTGAGCGTAGGGTCTTTGAAAATTCATTAAAAAACAATCATTGTTTTAAAAATTTGGCGGTGGAGAATGTAAATTATAGGGATCAAATAATGATTATTTGATCCCTATAACTTAGGACAGTCTAGGTTAATTTTTGTAGTCTCAGTTAATAGTGTACAATTAAAGTGCAAAAAATTTTCTTCTAAATCATGGAATTTTAATTATATGCCACTATTTATTACATCATTTACATACCACCTTGCAACATTTGTGTAAACAAACTTTGCAAGCTATATGGTAAGAAAGAGCTTTGCATTTAGACAATAAATCAATAATTATTATATTTTGCCAAATTTTTCAGACATGCCACTATTGTCGTCAATGCTAGATATGCTTCTTCAATAAAAACGTACACCATTCTAACTGATATCATTCTTCTAAAATATTTAATTTGTGTAATGAATATTACAGCTCATAAAGCTTTTTGCATAAACTCCGCTACGCTAACTAAATGGCAACTGAAACTCAATTTCAAAGAACTTTAATTTTCCTTTAAAGTGTGAGTTCTGGTTGATGTTCAACAAATGTTTTTAGAAGAGAAGTTTCATTCAAAAAAGTGTTAAAGAAAAAATGGCATATACACCTTAAAGTGCATTTAAATTCCTTTTATGTCAGAAATTCGGAAGAATGAGCTGATAATTTTCATTTTTAATGAGCATTTTATTTGGTCCCTGCAATTAGTTGAACTAATTTTATACTTTTTTTGAATTTCAGATCAGAAAACTCTACTTTAAGAAAGATCAATGCATATGAAAGGCTCCAGTCTTTATTTGTTGTATTAATTTGTTCGATATCCTTGTTCATTTTATGCAGTGAATTGTATATAGTGAACTATCCAAAGCGATTAACAATTTTTGAACATAAAAATTTAACAAACAGCAATTATATTCAGACTATTAAAACTTGGTTTTCCGTTTTCAAAGCAAATTTCATAACTGCATCAGAAAATCCATACAATAAGAAACATGGTGCAATAGATGCAGAAGTATATGAGCATGCTGCTTATTATGCGTTTCTTCTTGATTCAAGGAAAAATACAAACAAGACCTTTTTCTTTTTTAACAGCTCAGAAACTTTTCATAAACTCTTCCGAAAATGGTTAGATTCACGAACTGATGAAATATCATTAAAAATTAGTTTTAATTTAGATCATAAGGATGCTTGCATTGACAAGGGGCGAAATCTGCAGCTTTTAATTATTGTGACCTCATCAGCTTCACATCTTGAATCAAGAGCTGCAATTAGAGAAACATGGGGTGGCTATGCCAAAGAAAAAGGAGCTACAGTAATATTTTTTTTGGGCTTACCAAAAAATGAAAAATACTACAACCGAATTATTGATGAAAATGTGAAGTTTAATGATATCATTCAAGCAACATTCTTGGATACCTACAGAAATCTAACAATGAAAACTATTTCAGTGTTGAACTGGGTTAAGGAATCTTGTTATTTAGTCAAATATGTTCTAAAAGTGGATGATGATATGTTCATAAATGTAGAAAATTTTTTGAACATAACTGAAGAAAGAAATGAAACTATGACAATATTAGGAGAACTAGCACATGAATGGTCACCAGTCAGAAGCCCTAAAAACAAATGGTTCACTTCATATGATGACTACCCATTTAACATCTATCCTGACTTTGTCTTTGGACCATCTTATATGTTATCAGGGGATACAGTCAAGATACTTTATGAAAACAGCATTAAACTACGTTTATTTCACCTTGAAGATGTTTATATAACAGGATTTGTTGCAGAAAAGGCAAGGATAAGAAGAATAAATCTTCCAGCAATGTTTAACACACAGCGAGACTTGCAGCCATGTAATTTCCAAAAACTACTGAGCAGTCATGGGCACACTCCACCAGATATGAGACGACATTGGATGTGGTTAAGTAGAAGGAACTTTAAATGTATTTTGTAAAATAAAATGAAAAAATTTTACAATTTTTTTTTAAATATGTCATTATCACAGAAAGGAATAGCAAATATATCTAAAAGGCAAATTTAATCGACAATATATAAAGATAACATTTGAACAGTAAATTTTTTTCAACATCTTTTAAATTAAATATCTGATCAAACCTATATATGTATAATAACATGTGTGTGTATGCATGAACACATGAACAAAAGTAAAGTTAGATTAAAAAAATATTTTTCATTTTGAAAACTCTAATAGGTAATGCACAAAGCCATTTATATCAAGATGCTTCTGAATAAGAAAATTATCTTAAAAGTACACATATGCAACTAAGATAAAAATTTAAAGTTTTACACTCAAAAAGGCCAACATTTTAAAAAATGATAACCCATGCAAAAAAAAAATCAATACCAACAGATAACACATAGTTCAAAGTTTAAATATATAAAGATAAATGCCACGTCTGATAAATAATAAATATAAAATCATGGTCAAATTACATTAAATGTAGATGTATGATCTCTGCTGATATGCAATAAGCTCAGCATTTCACAGACACTTTTCTTTGCACTCTATACTGTACAATGAACATTATAAACTACAGCAGAACCTCGATAATAATAATGAGCAAATTTCATGAGTTTTTAAAAAGTATCTTATTTTGACAGTTTATCAAAGTTTACATTTAACTAAACTTTTCTCTTTTTTTTTTTTTTTTGCAATATCAAATAAGAATGTTGAGAATTTTTATGCGTCTTTTGCATAGAAATGCATTAAATGTAACTTTCTTCCTTTTACCTTTGAGTAGTGGTATAAAACTACTAATCATTAATATGATTTTTTTTCTCTATTTTAATGTTTTTTTAACAATGCTGTATTTGTATAAGACATGTCCTCAAAACAATACTCTCATGACTTATGCTATTAGTCTTTTGACTTCAAAATTTAAAGTACATTCAAAACTAATAAAGTGCAAGAGGAAATGTAACATTTTATTTCATGATTTAAACATTAAAGACGTTATATGTTACAATTTTTCTTCAGATAAGTTTTTCAAAAAAATAAAATTTTCATACCTACAACCCCTTCCCCTTCTGAAAGAAATATACCATTACAACACTACTCATTTGTATTTTGATGTTAAACACAATCATACACACATCATCATTTGACTATATAATATCATTTTTTGAATAATGAATGTTTTCTAGTGCAAATAATACAGGCCAAAAGTTACTATAATAATACAACAATGAAAATAATCTAAAAGAAACATACATAAAAATTACTTTTAAAAATTTTGGATTCCAGATTTGAATAAGATTTGAACATTAAAAAAAATGGAAATCTTAACTGCCATAGGGTTGCTGCTGAGTGATTCAACCTGGGTATAAATTAAATGCGCAAATACACATTCGTGTCACCCTGGCTCCTTTTCAGAAATGAAAAAAGGAAGTTCCAGCAAAAGAAAGCTTTAAAGTAAACCAACAATTTATTATTCACGAACTATTTTTTCGGTGTCATATTAGAGTTAGGAAATACAAACAACACATACATTTGAGAAACTTGTTATTTCAGATTCAAACAACTACTCATTTTTGACTGTGTAGTAATATTTACTTACATTTCTTTTACTATTATCTCACTACTCCTCCAAAACCTGATTTTATAAGGATAAGTCGAGGATATGATGGTATGAGTAAGAATAGAATAACTGATCTTCTGAGAGGCAGATTAATGAGAAAACTATTTCTTTTTTGCATTCTTACATTTCAACTCGGCGGGGGGGGGGGGGTAATATATGCTACAGCACATCAGCAGCAACCCTGTAAATGCAGTTTCTAGCCATACTTAAAGCATAACCAGTTGAATTTATATTTCAAACTGGATACAATTGTGGTCCCATTTTGATGAAGTTCTACTGCATTGTTATCCTAAATTTCTGGGCACTGGAAGTTTAAAAAATAGACTTAAGGCATAATAGATTTACGAAAATATGTCAATTCATTTTTTTTCTTTTATTTATGTAAATACATCACATACCTAGATAGTTTTTACAGATATAAAGTTGTACTGCCTTTAGCAAATTCATAAAAGAATATACTTGAAAATTATTAATCTGAAAATGTTATATACATAAGTTCTACCAGTATATATATTTATAGAATACACTTCTCACCTTAAAAATACATATAGCACAAAATGGAATGAAAAAAGAAGAGAAGATGGTTCATCATAGCTGCCAATTACATTAAAAAGAGAAAATATATTTATTTGGAGCTAAAATGTTCAATTTTTAACTGTATGATTTACTTATATGCTTATTTTAAGTAATAGGGTCCGTACTAATTTGTTAGACGTAAATATAAAGGGCCTAAAAGGTTGATTTAGATTTAAGTAGTTGATTTATGAAAATTAACAATAGTGTTTACTTTTATCACAGGGCAACAATCATTTTAGAGCCGGTGTATTTGGAACCAATATTGTATGAATTTAGTGCCCTGAATTCAAATATGACATCAGTTTTTACCCAAGAGCTCAAATTTATAAAATATGGCATTTTAGTGATATACACAACACGGCTTTAAGCTAAATCCATACATAAAAAACACACATAACATAGAATTTTGATTAGTATTATGTTCAACAATTATTAAGACCCTGAATAACAGTTCTAAAAAACATAATATATTATCAAAATTGGATGCAAGAAAACTAGTCATTAGTTCAATTAAGAAAACTTGGAAAATAAATGTTATGAATTGACATAGCACTAATAATGAAAAGATATGAATAAAAACAAGCACCATTACTTTAAGAATAATGGTAAACAAGAAATAGATTACAGAAACTTTCATAAAGCTTCAACTTCATTCAACTATAACAGCTCCATTTTAAAATGATAGAAATTGAGAGATTAGTTAAGAGATAAATGAATAAAACTTCGGTAACTTACAAGAAAAACTGAGAATATAAATGGTAAAGAATCTAGAAAAGCTAAAAAGCACCCATAAATGCTACTGCTAAAAGACACAAACATTTGACTAGGAAACAAAAATAATTGTTTTATTTTTCTTTTTCAATAAAATTTGAAAATCATAATAGAAGAAGTAATCTCATCAATACAAAATAAATGATATATCGTCCCATTTGCAATAAAATCTCAATACTAATTTTCCGTATGTACAACTCATAACACAAAAATATAAAAATAAAAAGCTGCATTTTATTAGGAATATCATAATCACACATAGAAGTGCATCAAAAAATTCTTCATACACCTGTTTCTCAATCAGCACTTTCAAATACTACATTTTCTGAAATAAATATAGCTATAGGAATGATTAAATGTAAATTATAAAGCTCTTTAATAAATCAACACAAAATTTAATTTAAAACAATGCATTCTTTATACACTTGTTCTACAACTTTTAAAAAGCCAACTATTTAAAGCATTACAGTTTAACAAATTTAACCAAATCAAGAATTCTCATACAATAGAAATAAATACTGTCGGCCCCGCTTAATCGGGTAACGAATAAACGAATACCCCACTTATACGAATAAAATATCCAGGAACCGAATATTCCCCATGCCATAGACGCAATGTTAAAGATCCCCACTTAAACGAATACCCCGCTTAAGCGAATAATATTTCTTGGAACCCATAGTATTTGTTTAAGCGGGGCCGACAGTATTATATATTTTAATGTAAGGTTTTAGGCAAATTTCATGCAGTGTTTATAAAAGAATAATGTTCTGGATTTAAAACTATTTTTGTCAGAATATCTCATATAAACATTGAAGTGCAATTTAATTATAAAAAAATAAAATTTCATAAAAAAAAGTAAAACCGACCTCAAAAACGCAGCTGAAAATAGCTCTAAAAAGTAAAAAATAAATTTATTCTTTGAACACCATCGATACTACTTTTAAACATGAGTTTTGAAGTCGGTGCCGAAACAGTTAATAAAATCATTCGTACCCATTGATTGTACCATTTGATTGATTTTTCCTCTCAAACAACACTTGGAATTGATTATGAAATATTTATGGCTGTTTTTATTATGAAACATGTAACTGAAGAATGGGCACGAATGATTTTATTAACTGTTTCGGCACCGACTTCAAAACTCATGTTTAAAAGTAGTATCGATGGTGTTCAAAGAATAAATTTATTTTTTACTTTTTAGAGCTATTTTCAGCTGCGTTTTTGAGGTCGGTTTTACTTTTTTTTATAAAATTTTATTTTTATTTCATTCTTTTCAGTGTAAATGTATACCCGGAATAGTGTCATGTTGCCATCGTGACGCTTCATCTCACTTTACTAAAGCGTCTAAAATTTTAAGCGATTGCCACTAACAACATTTTTTTTTCTTTTTAGGATTTATTTCTATGCTGATTTAATTAAAACATTTTTAAATTACTAGTTTTTTACCCGATTATGATTCTAAAACTGGCCTACAGGTTAATCCACAAAGTAAATATTTACCGCCGATTCATTAGTGCATCACTAATTTTAAAATTTAAAAGTTTATGTGATGGGAGCCTGAAAATATATTTTTTTAAAAATTGGGGTACTCAGGACTAAATATGTTCTATCAGTAAAACTCCGATTTGCATGCCGCATAATCGTTCGACGTAGACAGTGCATTTTTTTTCTGCTGCTTGAAAATCCACCGACTCCGTCGAGCATCGAACTTAAGCTCTTGCGAATGAGAGCCCAGCGTCTTACCGCTAGGCCACTCTATCGGGGAGCTACTGTGACCTAATGGACATCAAATCGCAAGTGTGTGCGCGTGAAATTTGAAATTCAATTCATGCGCAAAGAGGGTGCGCATGAACGGAATTCTGAAGATTTCCCTCAATTTCTTCAGGGTTCCGTTCTCAAACCCCGCATCAGGGGACCATGGGACCACCAGGGAGGTGTAACCTTTCCAACAAAAAAAAAATTACCAAAATCGGTCTATTCAGTAAAAAGTTATGCGTGGTCATACATAAAAAATAAAATATACCGGTCGAATAGAGAACCTCCTCCGTTTTTTCGTCGGTTAAAAAACATGATTTAGAATCTTTTCACTGTGTTCCAGAAAACTTGGAATGTAAGTTTTAAATAGCAGTTAAGAATGAAAAGAAACTTGTAGTATGTATAAAATGGTTCAATTTAAAATTTTATTTGAGTGGTATTATTTGATTGCAAAAAAGTGAACTGAACTTAAACACTGAATACTTAAAAAGCTTATCATAATACGGGATATTGATTTCTAAATACTTAATAATGTGGGCCAGGAAAATTTTCCACCACAAATTTTCAGAGAATTTTCTGAATAAATAAGTTTATATAGTAGTAAACTTTTGTGTCATACAATAGCTTTTGTTTCATTGATTAAATTTAGTTTCACTGAAACAATTTCAAGTTATAATTCAAACCATGTACTGGACATATATAAAATTAAGTTTGAGAGTGTTAGTGATCCAAAACACCCTGTATTTATTTTTCAGCCAGCACTTATAGCTGTTAAACTGCCAGGGGACCAAAACTTTTAAGAACTGTCACCCTTAAGAATTTTTAGATACGTTGACCTTCTTTTGAAGCTTACATTAATGGGTTTTAACATTGACTGTCAAACTCATAAATTCAAATTTGTACAAAAACGGCAAATCTAGCTCTTACAAGCTAACTCAAAATTGATTATGTCGGCATAAACTCGACTAATTATCTTGTAGTTGGACAGCAGATTTTTGATGCTATTTAAAAACTATTGATCTCACTCTAATGAGAAATTAAAGGACTATTGTACTTCTTCTAATGAGAAATTATAAAGATTATAATTCTTAAACTGCTAAAGACTTCTTCCTTTCAGTAGGGACTTTTTGAAGACATTTAATTAAAAATCCTGATTAGAATGCAATGTATCCTCATTTAGGAGAAAATGTTGGATAAACAACAAATGACCACTGTTTTTCTCTGCCAAGGAATGATACAATATTCAAGAGAGCCTGTGCAACAATAAGATACAGAGCCAGTTAATAGATTGATTTTTCGAAAATTACTCCGTCAGGCATATAACATGCAAAAAAATAAATATTTTTCTACATCTAAAATTCTATTTTTTTTTAATTTGTTCTGATTGTTTACAATGGATAAAACAAATAATATTAAAGTTTTTGTTTCCCTACATACTTTTTCCCCATTTGAATAGTCCCAACATGCAATGGAATATTTTAAACTTTCAGACCTTCTATTTCTTGTTATCTCAGCTTTCTTAAATAAAAGGCAATAATAAAAGATATCAAACACACAGATTTGTTCATTTTATAAAGTACTAGCAGCGCCAAACATTGAACAGTCTTAATAACAAATTAAGGTTGTGTCAAATGATGTATGTTCAACAATGAGGGTTATATAAAAAGGGAGAGGGGAGAAATACTAATTTACAGCCAAATTGTAATTTTTTTTTTTTAATTCCAAAAAACACCTGCAAGTGTCTTGAGCATCAAAAGACCTCTACAACAAATTATGTTCTATGTTGCAAAACTAGGCAAAGATCCAACATTAGCATTGAATTTGTATACACACCCACATGCATCCATTTTTATTTTATAACTTATTTTCTGAAGCAGTGTTGTACATAGCACCCCCACAGCCCCCGGGAGCATGAGGTTTGAGGGTGCACGATTCCGAAAAATAGCACTGTGAGTTACACAGAACAATTTTTTTTTTTAATTTACTAGAAGGTGTGGGGGGGGGGGGCATACTTACAAATCTTACAGGGGAGTGCACCTAAGTCTATGTACGCTACTGTCTGAAAGTTTTATATCGTCTACGATTCAACAGAATGTGGAATTATACACTTCTCTGAAAGTTTTGATTCATTACTTAACTATGCAATATCAAAAACTCTTGATAACCATAGTATGACTATCTTCCTTTGACGGCCTCTTTTCCAATCTATTCACAGTTCTCTCTAACAATCTTTAAAAATCAGTACTAAAATAACAATTTCATTTAAACTCCACCATAAATGTAAATTATTGAAAATCTGGAATTTTCGTGTTTGTATTTTACATTAAACCAGGGGTGGCTAACCTTTTTAGGGAGAGTGCTACTATCTGAAGAGAAAAAGCTCAGCGTGCCACATTGTATTTTTCCAACAAACAGGTTTTTTTTTAATAAGTTAGAAATACATTTTAGGTTAGCTGACTATGAAATTCTTACTCAAATGATACATTTTTTCTCGTAAGTCTGAGCAATGGAGTCAATTCACCGCTAGAGGGCCGCACAGTGGATGTCACGTGTCGGCTGGGATCGCTACTCTGTTAGCATGCTTTCGTATTGAGTTTTAACTGGAGGTGGCCGATCAAAATTAGTTTGCTTTGGCTATTTACGTTATTTTTGTAATTAATAATATAGTACTTACGTTTAGTTTAATCTTTTTAATTATGATTTAGGTCAGATTGATTTAGTTTTAATCTCTTATTTAGAGTTGACTTTTAATGTCTTTTACTTCGTAATATTTCTTATTAGTTTATTTCGCTCTGAATTTTCTTTAAGCATGAGCATGAGAGAGACGTAATTTTAGAAAAAAAAATTGTAAGTGTCAGTTAAGAGTCTAAAAACAGCATAAAAAGTTGTTTTTAATTTATTTTTAAAAAATGTTCTTTGTAATGAATACATATTTTAAATTTCTCCTTGTATAGTAAAATGACTTTCTGCTAAAATTGAAATTGACTTTTTCTAAAATATATGCATTTCTATAAACATTATTTTGTATGTGAATACATTGTGCAAATACAATTAAAATACCCATGGTTTTGTGAGAAAAAATATAGGACGTAATGTGAAACTTCTGTTTTGCTTTCTTTCTTTTCTTTTCTTTCTTTTTTTTTTCACTAATCAAATGAGCTTTATAATTTGTTTTCTTTGTCTAGTGTAGAACCATTAAATATATACTCAGTCATATATTTATGTAATATATTTTTAAGAAATTTTAAATCTGCCATTACGAAACTAAGGATATTTAGATTTTATTCATAGAAGTACCATTCAATGAAATAGTGTAAATGTTAAGTGGTATCTAAGTGATGTTTCACGCTACCAAAATTTTTAATCAAATGCATTTTATACTTAGTAATAAACTAGTACTGGATAAAACAGTAAAAGTTTTGTTAATTAATACCAATAATTTCTGATTAAATTACAACTGTACGTTTTAGCAATATATGTATATTTTTCAGCTATTTGCTTCTTGAATTCTTCGATAAAGATTTTTTTTCAACGATATACAACAGGTTTGTGCTTTTAAAAACTTTTTATTATATTTATACAGAGAAACAGTAGAGTACATAGCGCCCTTCGGCACGGGAGGGGGGCACACAAGTTTCGGGGCATGCAATACGGAAAAATAGCACTACATGGTTTTTTTTCTTTTTTTTTTTTTGATCGAAAAAAAAAGAGGGGGGGGGTGAGAGGGGACATGTACAGATCTTGCGAGGGGGGCGCACCGAAGTCTATGTACGTTACTGCTGAGAAAAATGTTAGCATATTAATGGGATGAAAACATTGCTAAATAAATTTCCAGTTTCTCAACATGTAATTGCTTTACAAGAAAAACTATTTTGTTAGAGTGCTTAATAGCAAAATGAATGCTTCAAAATTAATATTCAAAATAACAATTGAAATAATTAGTTTTCTTTGAAACAGAAGATTTATATTCTTTTTTCAACTTATATTAACTAAAGTATATTTTCTCCGCAGAGCAACAGTAAGACTCAGGTCTTTTAAATATTGGTCAGAGAAATATTCATATACACTAAATAATTCATTTATGCTACATGTTTATATCTATAAATTTTAAGTAGTAAAGGAAGTAGTAAAATGAAGATTTAGCTAAAATATGCTCTTTTTTAATGAAATGTAAAAGAATTAAATTAATATAAAAATAATAACAAATAATAATAGTTATAAATAAAGACAATAAACTACGTGAACTTTTTCTTCCATATAATTTTCGAAAAACTTCTATTGTTCTGCGTAGTATATTTATGTTCACGAATTAAAAATGCTATATTGATTTCTTTTTTTTTTTTTTGCAAGAAGAAGAAAAGAAACTTTTGTAAACTTACATCGACATTAAAAAAAAAAATAACAACTGTATTAATCTACAACTTATCTGTAGAGCTTCGTTGGTTGATTTGCATTAGCTGGGGATTTCATATATTTCAATGTTATGTAAAATTTATGAAAACATTTGGGTAAACAATTTAATTTTTCAAAAAAAAAAAAAAAAAAAAAAAACAGCACTTTGACTTGATGAAGCATTTAAACACTTTAAAGCTCTCCTTTTTTTTTCTTTCTTAAAAAATAATTTTGTACAGATCGCGCCTTGTTTTATTAGTAATCTTTTGGTGAAATTTTGACACTTAAAGCATTCTTCATCGAAGTCATCTGCAAAAAACAATGTTTTTTGGCCGTAAGTTTTCTCATTTTATTTTTATGAACAAAACTTTTAAATGATCTTTATTTACATGAGGAAATATGAAAAATAACTTCTCCTTGCAATTGACTTCAGTTGCAACCTCAGTGCATCCACAAGCAACACATTTTGTTAAGAAAAAGAACGGTTCTTCAGTAATGCTTTCAACGCTTCATCCCCGTTACATCGGCTTCCTAGTTGACACGTGACCTAACGCGACCTGTGACGTTGCGTGAAGGGACTCCATTGAAATGTAAATGATAATAAAGATAAAACCAGTCCGAACTTAAGAATTATCGTTAATAAACACTTTTATAAGTTCGGTCAGTTGGCTTATTCTTAAAAAAGACAAATAACATCAAACATTCTATCATAAAAATTAAAGTCTGTACTTAATGCGGTTTATGAGTCTGTATCTTTTTTACCAAGTCTATAATTTTAGGATTAGTTCTTGAGAATCCTAAGAAGTTTAAGTGTTTTAAGTGCTATCAATTAATATTTAACGGTATTTAGATTTTTCTGCATTCATAACAAAAAAAAAAATTCGTTCAGAAGCGTATTTTGAACCAAATCTACAACAGCATCAGACGGCTAAAGTGTGCAAATGTGGAAAAAAAAATTGTTGCGACAAATTTCTATATAACGTGGATGACTTTCTGTTGAAGAAAGTTCTTATATTTGATTACCAATGCAAAGGGTCAGTAATTCTGATTTGGATTTCAGAAGGGTAACGAGTAGTGTCTTGCAGAGAAATAGACAAAGAATTTGAAAAGATCAGCATTTTTTTTATGATCCTAATAATCATCAAACCGAACACTGAATGTATCCTTAAAATAGGTGTAAAATTTTCTCCATATATCATTGGAAAATTATTAAATTAGGGTTGATACTCTTTCAATATTAAATTTAATGTTTTAATTTTTTTTCTCCAAAGTAGAGAGAAAGAAACTGAAGTTTCACCATAAAAGAATACAGATGGCCTATACTGGTTTTGGAAACTTTTTTGTACCATCTTAAATTTAAATTACTTTAACGCCGGATAATGAGAGATGACATAGCTAAATTCATTTGCTATTCTTCATTCCTAAGTAGCAAGTCCTCACTGCTTTCCTCCCAGACATTTTAAAAAACACACTCCCTAAAATTCTAAAATCTAATGACTATTTTCCTTTGGACAGCTATTGCACATTTCAATGAAGGAGTAACTTTCCATGCTTTCCTCTTTCTCCTGGGAAAATTTCGCAAAACATTCAGAGCTCTAATTCGTAGTTTGGTAATACAGTAAACTCTACAAGCATGTCACAAGCAGAGACAAAGTCTCATTCTTGGGCAAGGTGATTTGTGAATAAATAATTG
>JAXGGA010021659.1:0-16228 GCA_038373865.1 Uloborus plumipes | reverse complement strand
TTTGAAAAGAGACATAAAATGAATTATTTTATCAACGGAAATCATTTTTTTATGTTGTTACTATGGTTACGTGTTCATACTTATTTTTGTTTCTTTCTTTTTCCAGGGTTGCCAGCGTCTATCTTCGTAGGCTACGGCCAGACGTAGTATTTTTGATTCTACGGTAGTATTTTTTCGGCCCAAATAAGGAGCGTAGTATGTTTCTGGCAACCCTGTTTCCAATACACTAATGACTTAATTAAAAGATTTGGCGGATTTTTTTTTTTTTTTTTTCATTTTCATAGATTTCGCATTTCAGCAACATTGATTTTGGCAACGTTTGGAAACAGTAGTATTTTGTAATATTTTTTTTAGCGGAGGCGTAGTTTTTTTTTGTTCCAATTCTCTGGCAACCCTGTCTTTTTCCCGGTGAAGCGGTGAAGATGCTTTGGGACCCTGCTTGGCGCGTTTTCAAAAAGTCAACTACGCCAAATAGCTAGGGTTACCACGCTTGGCGCGCCTATCGTTCATTTAGCGAGAAAAGGGTACCTAAAGCACAGATTAACGAAATATCGTATCAATTGCGATATTGCATCGTTTTTTTAAAGTGTTTCATTTCGGAAAATGTATTGTTTTGTTTTTTAAGCTAGGAAAGAAAACTTTCTTCTTCTCTTAAACTTTGGTAAGATTTCTGTTGGTTCCTGTTATCAACAAAATTGTTTCTATTTTCTCTTTTGGCTTATTTTTGTCCATCTCCCTTGGGGTTGCATTCGAATGTTCCAAGGAGGTGTTTTACCCCATTTGTCGGGTAAATCAGTGTTTTCAATGCAAGGTGATATGAATTGGTTAACAAAAGTGATATGAATTGGCGCGACCACTTGGCGATATATCGCCAAGCTTTTGATCGCCAAGTATTTGACGCCAATTGGCGAATTTTTTTTTTTTTTTTTTTTGATTTAGGTTCAATTTGGCGCTGTTGGCGATATTTTGCGAAAAATCCACTGAATGATGTTAAAAACGATGATATTTAGGAGATAAATCATTGTAAAACATTTTTTTGCATTGTTTCGTAGCAAACTAGGGATACAAATGTTTGAATTGTTATCTTGCTCACTCCAAGCACTATTTTAGCACTTAAGGCATCTACTAAGAAATTTACACGTAAAATTAAGTAGTGTGGGGTCCATATCAGATCTTTATATCACTTTGAAGGAATTATAGTTGAATAAAACTAAAATAGAGCATTTTTTCTGCTATATCAATTATTTTACAAATGAACTTTTAATTTTATACCACGGGCAAAGCCGTGCGGGTACCGCTAGTATTACAATAAATGTCTAAACTTTTTAAAATGACTTGTACAGTGGCCGCTGCTAAAATGAATCACTTTTGTTCTGAACAGTTTTCATTCAATAAAGTGGCCAATTGAATAAAGCTGGATTTTGCTCTGTTTTTGACGATTTGATTCATTAAAACGGCTCATTCAATTAGTCCATAATCCAATTAACCGGTGTCTACTGTATTATTATTCTTCGCCATCTTTGTTGTCTTTCATTTTTAGATTAGATTGTGTATACATTTGTAGAAAATTGCTAGATTGTGCATTGTAAAAAATGAATGTTGTTTTAACAGTATGATACAGCTATTATTACAGTAATTTTACAGTAAAAAACTGTTTAACTGCTAATATTACAGTAGTAAACTATAAAATTGCTATTTTACAATAATAAACTGTAAAATTGCTATTTTACAGTAATAAACTGTGACATTGCTAGTTTCACAGTTTATTACTGTGCATTTTACAGTTTTTAGCCTGAACCTCTGCTGCCAGTATTACACTGTTGTGTTTACACTATAATACATCTAATTTAATGGTAATAAACTGTAGTATTGTTAATTTTACAGTAATAAACTGTAAATTGCTTTTCTTACAGTAATAAACTGTAGCATTGTTAATTTTACAGTAATAAACTGTAAATTGTTTTTCTTACAGTAATAAACTGTAGCATTGTTAATTTTACAGTAATAAACTGTAAATAGCTATTCTTACAGTAATAAACTGTAACAGAGCTAGTTTTACAGTTTATTACTGCGACTTTACAGTTTAAAACTGTAACCTCTGCTTTCAGTATTATACCCAAGTAGCACACTTCGTTTTTTAAAGGTTGTAAAATGGTTATTAACGTTGTAGCAACCGCTTAAAAACGTTTATAGAACGTTTAAAGGTTATCTGAGCTACATGGGATACTGTAAAAACAACAACTTATTTTTTTGCAGTGTGGACGCTGCAAACTGAAACTATTATACTATTTCACTTTGTCCTACATTCCCTTTTTATTTGAAAAGAAGACTAAAAATGTAACTTTTACTTTTCTAATTAATACCAAAAGAAACGTCAGAGCTCTCAAAGCCAGCTTAGCTCTGATCAATTACTAAGCTAAATTGTGCAGTCCGTAAAATCCTTTTCGCATCGTATAAAATAAATAACGCTCAAAGTTTAAAAGCTCCAAGTTCTTTGTTATTAAACTCGGAGGCATGATTATTTAACTGGTGCTCATATTAAATCATAAAAGTATTTTCTGGGCTGCTTCGGATTAGATGGTAGAGAGCGGAAGTGAGATTATAAACTTCCAGGGATTTGCCTTCGTTATTATTTCCTGAAGTCATCGAAAGAATTTGGAGATTAAAGTTTTATAATTAAATTTTATAGTGAGTTCAGTAAATTTTTCATGATTAGAGAAGTTGGAGCATAAATAATTTTCTTACGTGGATATAGCTTTGACGATTAATGGTGTATTAGGTTCTTATCATTGTCCCGGAAACTCTCCAGATTTAGGGAAGAAGTTCGGGCATTATTTATTAACAATGTTCCAAAATTTTTGTTTTCTTTCTAAATATAAAAGATCAGTAGGTTAAGATAGAATGTTTTTAAAGTAATTAGGCTTAGTTGAAGCGTTAAGGCATCCATAAAAATAAATACTATTTAAAGTTGGGTTTATGGTCAAAATTCACGAAAAACGGCAGAAAAGGAATTGTTTTTTACAGTTTATAACAGTGCATTTTACAGTTTTAAACTGGAAACTCGACTGACAGTATTATACTGTTGTTTTTACAATATAATATTGCTAATATTTACGGCACTAAACTGTAGGATTTCTAACTTTACCAATAAGAAACTTTAAAACTACTAGTTTTGTAATTTATTACTATGCATTTTACAGTTTTGAATTGGAACCTCGGCTGACGGTATTATACTGTAAAAACAATAGTTCATTTTTTGCAGTGTATATGATAGCAATCTCTTTTTTATGCAAGAACTCATCTTTAAAAACCTGAATAAGTAACCAATAGTTTTAAAATATTTCTTCCGCAATTCGTAGTGAATTTCCATAGCTGAAAAACTGATTTAGTATGTAGCAGAAGCAAAAAGGTTTCAGGAAAAAGTTTAAATTTATAGCAATGGTTTCAAGTTCAATAGCCTTCTAATGTTTACTGTACGTGTGAAGCAAAGATGTTTACAGTTTATTTTTGTTGCATTATAAATAGCTAAAAAGTGAAATTATTAACTTAAACGTTTTTGTCACAAAATAAATTCAATATGTTGCACATTTTCTTCATTTTATAAATAAATTCAGAGATGAAAAATTCAAAAATTCTGACCATTCTAAGATAATATTCGATTGCATTTGAAGTACAAAGTTTCCCCTACTGTGTTCGTTCGTTTTGGTGGAAAAATATGGCACCACCTGTAGAAATTCCCACCAAGAACAAACGTATAAATCACAAAAAATAAGAAAGATATGTATTTTTGTGAGGTATCGAGATTTTTTCTGAATCTGTCTTTATAGAATAGCACCAGTGTTTCATGTTCAAAAAGTTTCTTTCATTATTGCATTTTCGGTAAAATCAGTGAAGCATATTCTACTAAAAAGGAATAGTAAAGTAATTATGTTGGTATTTGCAGAATAAAAGCTGCTATTTTATAAGAGAATTTGTTTTTCAAAAGTTCAAAGTGTCAAATTATTACTTGTAAATTAATGCCTTAACCGTAATTTTTCAATCAAAAAAATTATCAAAATGGAGCATGGCACAGAAAGCATGACACAATTCGCATCAACCTCAATAAAAATTGAATCCTTAAACGTAAGTTAATTTAACAACTATTTACCATTTGTATTCCTCATCATATAAGCATTTTTCTTTACATTGATTCATCAAAGTGGTGACTAAAATCATATTTTCAGTCATAAAAATTATCATATCACTTTTAAAATTCTTGCATGATTGAGAAATTTCAGGAATACACGGCTACTAGCAAAACTAATATATATTTATTTGACTTAAATTAAAGAGACGAGTTTCAAAATTTAAGTTTTTTTTTTCATCCCAGTTTTTATTTGTATATAATTTTTAAATAATTTATTATCAGATATTTATTCAGTTACATATATTTTTTCAAAAAAATAAACGGTGTTTGTCTTTCCTACTGCTTACATTTTATCTTATTTCTTGTTATTTGTTTTTTGCTTTCCTCGAGATCTCTTTTTGGTAATCGCCATTTATATATCTTTCTCTAATTTTTACATGATTTCACTACTTCTAACGCCTTCATAACAATTTTTTTTCTTGCTTACATTTTCTCTAGGACAGTTGGAAAGCACTTCTCACTGAAATTCCCAGTTTTAAACTTTACTGACTGCACAAGTAAGATACCCATTTTTTTCTTATTAGAAAAAAAAGTCCTTTCAGTATGTATTTTATTTTGCTAGATATTAACCCTTAAATTAGCTAACATATAAAATCATAAATGAATGATTCCATGTGTTTTCCTCTCTCATGGTCATGCCAAAGAGGGAAAGGTTATCTCTATAAATTACTTTGTAAGCTACCATTGTTTATTTTTGTTATTGAGATTATAAAAAACTGTCCGTCCGTGAAAACCGCGCCTGGCATTCGCGAACAGTTCCACTAAAAAAAGAGTAGATGGGTTGTGGTTGTGGGGGATAAATTTCCGAAGTCTTCAATTTAAAACTTGTATTTGCTACATCCTTTTGACATATTCAACTAAACTATGTATTTGAAATTAGCATCGTTCTGCATTGTTTGATACGGCTCAAAATGCTTCTTATTAGTCCTCCCCTTATTGTTACCTACCTCACACACCTATTTTGGTAAGATCAGAGAAGACCTGACGCATGCGTAAATGCGCAGAAGGTTTTACCTGAGAAGATCAGACAGTATCAGTGTTATTATTACTGTTAGTTTTATCACTTATAGCACTGTGAAGTATACTCAAGACACTTCGTCCACTACTTTTGTTTTCGAAGCTCTCACATCAACAAATTAATTAACATAGATTTATTTCATTGAGTTTATAATAGTTTCACGACTTTCACTAATTTTTACTCTTCAGTGACAATTCTTTGATATTTTTTAGAATTGTTTAAAAAAGCAGAGAGTATAGCAGCAAATATTGCAACATTACTACACGAAAAACATTTTCAGTTCAACCCTTCAGCTTGTAATCATAATTTATCTATTAAACGTAAGTGTCATCTTCAAAATATGATGTCCATATACTGTAATTTGTGCTAGTTGTTTTTTTTTTTCAAACTGGCTCTGCAAACAAACTGGAAATGAAAACTCATAAAAAACAGTATTTTGTTCATCTAGAAAACCTGTCAATAACAAACGCGTCTGGTTTCCATGATAAATAATCAAACGCAGCTGTGAGGAGAGATAAGCCACGAGGTTTTAGTGAAAAGGGTTAATAAATTTTAACCAGGGAACATTACCTAATTTAATAAGCAGCTTTTATCACAAATATGTTGAATGAACTAAAGAAGGAAATTGAGCATACTATGAACTTATGTATATTATCGTCTGTAAACAAATGAAAAATAACGAAGTACATTTTCTATCTAAAAATATTTGGAGAGTTTGTAAAATATTTCTCATTAAGTAAAGTGCTCCAAAATGAATTGAGCTGGGAAGTTTAGATGTTATATTTAATATAATAGTGCTGCATTTTGAAACAACTGTGATAAGAAAAGTCACGAAAAATGTTTCTGAACAGTTTTTTTTAAACCAATTTATAGCTTAAACTTCAAAATACGATGGAATCAAGAAAGTCTTTAGGGTTGGTTAGGGTAAGTGGGCCCCCCTTTTTAGAACAGTTCGTTTTTAAAGCCTTATACAAAAGTTTTAAAGCAAAACAGCTTAAATTTTTTGACTTATTTTATCTATTAATAAACACAAGTTCAGCATTATTTCCTGAAAAAATGCTTTAAATATTTTTGAGCATCTTATTCCCACTTACCCCCTAGGAAGGGGTAAGTGGGCCACCCCCCATTTATTTATTTTTCAAGTGAGCATATCTAAAAAAGGGGTTTGCATGTCCTACCTGATAAAGTATGTAACATTTTAGTGGGAAATACTTATTTGTAAATGTATCCATTAACGAGATATCTACTTACATTCAAATGTGTAGGCCAGAAAATTATAAAGCGGAATACAAAACAATTGTGTCTGTGAAATTCATTAAAAGCCGTTAGGCATATTTTTGTTTTACATATAAATTAGTGTTGAACAAGTATAATAGAGTCGATTAAGATCAATTTTGGTCAAATAAGAAAAAATATATAGGTTGAAAAAAAAGGAAACACTTAATAGCAGCGTCTATTTGAAGTTTTCTTAAGGAGAAACATTATCATTTCATCCTCAGTTATAATTCTAACATCACCTACAACAAACCAATAAAAAGTGTAGCTATTTCTATTCTTTCTATCAAATTTTGCAGTATTTTCTTTTTCATTTGTATCAGATTTTAAAATTAGACTTTCGTAATACTTTATGGTTTTCTTGTTTTTGTAGCGGAACCATCAATTTCTTCTAGGTCTCCACGATTATCTTTCATTTCATCGTAGAAATTGCTTTATCAAAACTGCTTTTCATTTTGAAATTATCATTATAATGAGGGGGCCCACTTATCCTAATAGAGAAAAACTACAGGGTAAGTGGGCCCCCTCCTCTTAAACACATATTAATAATACTTTGCATAAAAAATCTGATTGCAATGTGTACTTTAGGTTAAACCCTACAAGAAAACTTGATGAACATAGAAAAAATAATAAAAACTAACATTGAAACAGTTCTTTGAAAAATGTTGCTTGAATTCGCAAAAAAAAATTTTTTTAGAAGATCTGTTGACATAAATTATATGATCCAAAAATTTTTCCCATGAAACCCAAATATATGCAAAAGCAATCACTGTGATCGAATTTGACATGATCAGTACAAAAAAGTATAAAAACTATACGAGCATTTCAGTTTTAAGGGGGTGGTCCACTTACCCGAACCAACCCTAGTTCAATTCTACGTGAGGAACAATTGATTATTTTTTTTCGCAAAAATTATTTTGTGGTTGTTATTGGTCTTGTACCAATTCAAAAATTCCTCCTGTATTCCTCCAAGTGATTTCTTTCAAGGTTATTCGTCTTGTTTTCGGAACCCTGAAGAAGAGGAAATATAGAGACTTGCGTTTCTTTTGAAGTTCAACTTGTGCAAACTTGTGTCACTATGCAGTAGGCATAATCTTAGCCTCTCTCAATTTGAGGCAATAACTTACAGCTTAGGCATAAAATACTTAAGCAAATACACCCACAGCTCGATCATGACCTCCTGAATGATGTGGGTGTATTTGCTTCAGCTCTGCCTTAGCCCTGGCTAATGGGCGGTAACTCACTGCATAATAAAATACTTAATTTTCCATAAATCTGCATGGATTTTGGTACCGTTAGCTTCAAGAAAATTGTGATGCACAGTAAACGAAATGTATCCCAAATAGTCACGTGAGCTTGAGCATGCAAATTTAGTCAGTGGAGACTTTAAAAAAAAACGCAATGCAATTTATGGTGATAAATATGGTACACAATGGCATTGTAGATTCATTTAATTCAGTATCTTCCGTATTTCTCTCGAACCTGTAAGTAACCGCCATTAATTTAACAGCTTGAAATTTTACTTTTTGTACACTCTTTAATGTACTCGGAAAAAGAAGTATATTCTTCGACATTTAGAAGGGCCAGGAAGTTTAACCCCCCCCCCCCCCCACCTTTCAACTTAAGAATAACATTTTTACGTATAAGTGGGAATGCTTTTTGTTCTTTTCCAATATAATTTGCATTGAGAAGGATTTTTTTTTTATAATTCTGAATCGGTCAAGGTGAGAGAAGTTGTCCACCAGGACTAACAATAAGATGTAAAATTTCAAAATGAACAGATGAAACTTTTATACTCCGCACAGTTGTCAAACATTGAAAATTGAGACCGAAAATGCATTTATTTCTTCTTTGCGAATACAATAACTTTTTTTTTTTTTTTTTTTTTTTTTTTTTTTTTTTTTTTTTTTTTTTTTTTTTTTTTTTAAATATTTGTGGGAAAAGGAAGCCAATTGGATGAAAAATTATAATGTAAAATTACATCACGATTCAATGAAATGTTCATGCGCCACATGGGTGTCAAAATTTGCTATTTATCCAAACAAATGTAGTACTTTTTCATTTTGAATAAAAAAATTTATCTCTGAAATAAATATCTTTGAAATTTGCGTAATATTGAGAACTTCACCCATATTTTCAAAATATATGTTATTCGGCACAAATAAATTTCCCATTGTTAATAACTAATAATTTAATTTTAAAAGTACCTTAAGGCCATCACAGACTTATAATCTAAAAATATTTAATCCCCTTGCAATAAAATACGAGTTTGAATGTAATTTTAAAACTGCAATATCTAGAAAGAAAACAAAAGTTCACTAAAACAAGAAATGTTCTAACATCTTTTTTTTCCATTTTCAAGAAGTTTTTAACTCCAAATTGCTAGAAACTTGGTATTTATCTTTAATTGATAAAAAGAAAGATAGTCATACTTCATATGAAAACATTTTCACCTGTGCTATCTATTAATAGCAGAGGTCTTCCTGGAATCTTAACTAGTACTAATTAAAATAACCCTGAAACATTATCATTACACTCTACTGATGTCAAAAAACTAATTTTATCAGTGCAGTGCGGCAAAGAATTTTTAAGACTATCGCTATATTTCTGGCTACAGTTGCGTCATCTATTTTATCGCGCCAAGTGATGATTCACTTTAGCTATCAACTGAAGCAAAAACAAATTTACCGAGCATTTTATTCATTATCTCAAACGGTAAGAATGCTTCTACATTTTTTAACGTTAAACTTTCGTGTAAAGCAGATAATTGATAAATCAATGATTTAAAGTATTACTACCTACCTTTGCCAAATTAATCCATACTATTAGGATAAAATTAATTATATTTTGGTGCACGATAATGCACAGAGTAAAAATTTGACGCATTTTGCAAAACATAAAGTGTCTATAAAATCCTCCTGGTTTATCTCCTGATTTTGGACCCCATTACTTCATTTTATTCCCACATTTCAAAGTAAATTCAAGTGTGTAACTTTTAATGAGAGACACTTCTAATAGTACGCAGAGAGATTTGACTCTAAGGATTCGTTTTTTTAGGATCAATATTGTCAATAATAAAAATTTTTATGCATTTAGTGTAATTTCAAATTTATTATAAAAAATATTAATTTGCACTATCGTCAAATATTTGCACCAAAAGTGCAAAATGAGGCTTATCCCAGAAAGTTTTGCCTTGCATTAATTCCTAATCTTGCATTATATTCCTTTTAATTGCATTAATTCTTGCATGAATTCCTAAATTGTCTTTTATGGCATTTATATCTTGAATAAATTCCTAATTTGTCTTTTATGAATGAAAAGATAGGACTGAATAGCTAATTTATGTTATTGTTAGTTTGCTAGGAATTCTTAGCGGAAAAATCGTGATTAGAAACATGGAAAACTTTTGCGCAATTCACTCAAAAAAAACAAAAAACTTATAATATGATAGCAAAGCGATTTTGACACTATCGCTGAGCTTCAATACTTCAACACGGAGAGTAGGAATGAACATAACTATCCAGATTCTGAAAACAGCTTTTCCGTAGAAAAATTCAGCCACAAATGTTTTGCCTCCTGATGTAAATGTATCAATGTGACGATAAAACTCACTTTTTTTCAGTGAGAGCGCTATAAATTCTACTTGTACGTCAGCAAGTTCCTTCAGAAACATCTCTTACCACCTTTAGAAACAAACAAAGTTTCTGCATTCTTCTGCCTTAATTTAGCCTTTTAAGATTGCTCAAAACTGGCAAAAAATTGTTTTTCTTCGAAAAAAGCTGTATTGGTTTTTAACAATCTGAATTCTTCAAATGCTCCTGAACTACGCCTAGTGAATATTGTTTTGTGCTTGATAAACAGATGCTTCGAAACAGTGGACAATGTGCTGAAACTTTTGCAACTTTCAAGAAATTGTGGTTGGAAGGGTGCAAAAAAGTTTTTAAAGGACTGTGTAAAAAATGACGTGCATTATCAAGCAAAAAGTGCGACTATTTTTTTAAAAAATGTTTTACAAAATAATAATGTTTTTGATTCTCTTCCAAAATAAGTATATAGACTTAATAATGCACAAAAAAATTGTCTCATCTTTTGAAAATTATCTGTGACATTCACCATCAAAATAAATTCAAAAATTTCTGGAGAAATATTGCATTTTTTTAAGGAGTTTTTTTTTTTTTTCCTGCGTTTTTCAAACCCGAAGTTATTACCTCTACTTCGTATTTTATAGCTTATCTTTCCTAAAGTTTATTCTTAAAACGAGACTTTATTTAATGCAATCCTATAATAATGAGTAAATGTATTGATTTTACTACATTATTTCCCCTATCTCTTCCTTCAGTTCCCATATCTAAGCTACTGAAATGGTTTCGAAATTTAATATGACCGTCCACCGGATAATCACGCTCTAAATTTTAATAATTGGAAAATTTAAAGTTCCAAAAGTTTTCTGATATTTACTTATTGGATGGCGAAATATTTTATTGTCTATACCCTTAAGCTTTATAAGTGATTTCATGAATTTGCGGAATTTAATCTTCTTTAGGGTTGAAATAGAAGATAGTGCTCTGTTCTCAATAATGAATTAAAATTTTGAAAAAAAATATAAAAGACAAATTACGCCTGTAAAACAAGCAGTTGAATTCTGGAGTAACAAATATCATTGTAACAAATAATAAAGGCTTTTATTTCATTAAATAATTAATTGCAATCAGAATAAAACGTTTTGATTACAGTCACAAATAGAAGAAAACAAAATTCAGGGAAGATACAAATAAAATATACTGGGCTTTAAGACAGAAAGATGTTCTATCGTTTAAAGGGAATCAATTCCATCCCTTTTTTTTTCTTTATAAAACGAAAGTCAAAATCATCTTTTTCCTTCGTAGTTGCTCCCTTCTTGTTTACAAACTTGACTTAGTGTTTCAAGTGATGAATTGTTTACGACCAAAACAAAATACCCAAGTTGGAGCTTACACAAACAAAACTCTAAAGCAAGGAAACATTGCAAAGCAAGCTACCTTTTTAATTTCGTATCAAAAAGGTATTTTCAGAGGGGTGTCGTATTATCAGAATGAGATTTGGAATATTAAACAATAACGCAATTTTTCCTGTGCAATCACCCACAGTATCACATATAAGTTAGAACAAAATGTTGCTATTAGTCATAAGTGATAGTTTATAGCAATTACTGCTATAAATCAAATAATGTAGATAAGTCTTAGCCCCCCACTAATGAATTAGTTTATTATCGAAAATACGAAACAATGAATAACATTTTGAGTGTTAATACCAATATGGATAAAAGGGCTATGGTTCTGTAATTCTAAAAAGAAAAGTAAAACATGTTTACAATATTTTCTCAGAAAGACGACCCATTTTGCAATGAATAACGATTGTCATATTTTTGAACACTTTAGTCTTTTTTTTTTTTTTCTACCTGGCAAATTATATTCCCCTAGTACTTAAATAAACACAATTTTGGGCATATATATATATATATATATATATATATATATATATACACACACTATTAGTTTCATATAGTAAAATCTACTGCATAAGTACTTAAGAGCAAGAATCTGAGAAACTGTCACGCCTTTCATTATGAGGTGATTCATCACCTCTCAGATTTTCTCCCAAAAATTACCAAATGTTTACCTTATTGAAAGACCAAATCCAGAATGTTTTGCTCTAAAGTTGAGTTGTTTAGTTTTTATGGATCCCTAAAGATGAAGGTGCGGCATCAAAAATTAAGCGGATTTTCGAGACATGGAAGTTGCCGTGAACCAAAACTCTTACCAGGAACTGTTTAAGTCCAATTTTCTTTTTGTATATTAGTCCGTGGAGTTAGTGCTAACGGGTGAATATCAGGAAAAGTGCTAATTTAAGTCACAAATGAATTTCTCAAGTATTTCCAAATAAAAACTAAAAATTTTTCTTTTCCCATACAGTAAACTACGTCGCACATACAATCCATGAAAAAATTTTCAGGTTTTACTTTAATTTGTGACTATAGAACTCTTTTTATTGCCTCAATGTCATGTCGGCAGCGCGTCACACATTCGAATCGCAAAGTTCAAAAAAATCCTACGGATTATAAAACATCGTAGCAGAAACAAATACAAAAGGAAATAACGTGTTTTATGTTCGTCTATGACGATTAACTCTTGTGTTTTAGATAAAATGAATTTAGATCGGTAAAAAAAAGCAATTTCTGCCTGTCACAAGTTTTCATAGTTTGAGGAGTGAGCTAACTTCTGGATTGATAAAATCTAGACAAAACATTTTTTGTCGCCAAAAAATTACGCTGGGTGAAGCTTTAATATGTGATGTTTCAGTTCCGATAGAAAATTTTCACTTCGGCTGCATTGAATTACCGGTAAGATTTTTTCAATCTTGCCTTTTCTGTTTTTACCAAATGAAGTGTCAAGTCGGCAGCGGAATTTAAGACACAAAATAAAGTAATTTTTCAATTTATTTTTGCATAATGGAAAAGAAACCTATTGTCATGGACATTATAAGGTGTTTTTATTTTCGAATCTTTAATTAGGGATGTTCAGGTATCATATTGCGGGAAATTTGTCATGTCGGCAGCGGTCATGTCGGCAGCGCCAAAGTAGAAGGTATTTGTTACGAAACTGAAGCGTGCGTTACCGATGTTTTTTCTTCGAGTTATGAGTTTGTTGAGTTTTAAAGTACAAAGGTAGATTCAAGTGTATCGTGTGTCCTGCCAAATTTTCCCATTTTAGCAGTTTATTCATTGTTTTTTAAATGCTTCGAAAACATTAATTTTTCTGCAAAATTTGAGTTTTCAAACAAAATTATTGCCTTTTTTTTCACCTTTTTTTCTTTTACATCAATATTCCGACCTTCGTTCCTAACTACTGCACCCAAAAATATAATTTTGTTTTAAAATGGAAAACTTACGAACAGTTTATTGAAAATCTCTCTCCCCCGCCAAACTCTGACTGTCTTGATCTAATTTCGTTTTTTAAGATTGTGTTAAGAATTTTATTTTATTTTCATTTTTAACTATTAACCTCTTTATCTGTTTGAAAAAAACTTTATCGCACTTATTTAGACTTTAACTAACTTTTAATTAGTCTCTAATTATAAAACTAAAAAGCGTTCAGACTCTGAAAATATTATTATATTCTAAGTAATAATTATTTTATTTTTGAACATAAAAGGTAGTGAAAGTGTTTACTTTTGTATACTAAGTGTAAAATCTGTAATAGTTGTCAGTTCGGTAGCATTCTCATCATGCCGGTAACGCTCAAAGACAACCCCCCTAAAAGGGGGGTAAATGTTCACTTTGACCATGCCCCGAATTTTTAAAAAATATTGTTACCAATGTGTATTTGAAATACCCAATTAATTTAATTTTCTGAGTATCTTTAAAAATTGAAATTTTCCATGGTCAAATTGGCATTTTTCCTGATATTCACCCTAACATATTTCACTTCCGGATACCAGTCTGAAATTTTATGTGGGACTTAAATTCACATAGGAGGACAAAAAAACGCCGGGAGACACCTGATCGGAGGTCAAGGTCATTCCGTGAAGACGTCATCAAAATGGCCGCTTTTACAGGTAAATACGTTCGTTTAACTGCTTAAAACTCCATCATAGATTGAAATATTGCAAAACTCAAATATATCATCTGAAAGCTCTTTAAAAGAGCTATTTAAAAAGATTTAATTTTTCTTTCTAAGGTCAAGGGCCCGCCTGTAATGACGTCATCAAAATGGCCGCTTTTACAGGTAAATACGTTTGTTTAACTCCCCCTAAAACTCCCTCATAGATTCAAATATTGCAAAACTCAAATATATCATCTGAAAGCTCTTTAAAAGAGCTATTTAGAAAAAATTAATTTTTCTTTCTGAGGTCGAGGGCCCACCTGTAATGACGTCATCAAAATGGCCAATTTAACGGGTAAATACGTTTGTTTAACTCCCCCTCAAATTCCATCATATATTTAAATATTTCAAAACTCAACTATATCATCTGAAAGCGCTGTAAAAGATCTATTTATAAAGATATAATTTTTCTTTCTGAGGTCAAGGGTTCACCTGTGATGACGTCATCAAAATGGCCGCTTTTGCAGGTAAATACGCTCGTTTAATTGCTTAAACTCCATCATAGATTAAAATATTGCAAAACTCAAAGGTATCATCTGAAAGCTCTTTAAAATAGCTATTTAGAAATATTTAATTTTTCTTTCTGAGGTCAAGGAGGTCAAGGGCCCACCTGTAATGACGCCACCTCAATTCTCCGCTTTTAAAGGTAAATACGTTTGTTTAACTCCCCCTAAAATTCCATCATATATTTAAATATTTCAAAACTCAACTATGTCATCTGAAAGCGCTTTAAATGATCTATTTATAAAGATATAATTTTTTTTCTGGGGTCAAGGATTCACCTGTGATGACGTCATCAAAATAGCCGCTTTTGCAGGTAAATACATTCGTTTAACTGCTTAAAACTCCATCATAGATTCAAATATTGCAAAACTCAAATACATCATCTGAAAGCTCTTTAAAAGAGCTATTTAGAAAGACTTATTTTTTCTTTCTAAGGTCAAGGGCCCACCTGTGATGACGTCATCAAAATGGCCGCTTTTACAGGTAAATACGTTTGTTTAACTCCCCCTAAAACACCATCATAGATTCAACTATTACAAAGCTCAAACATATCAGCTGAAAGCTCTTTAAAAGAGCTATTTAGAAAAATTTAATTTTTCTTTCTAAGGTCAAGGGCCCACCTGTGATGACGTCATCAAAAATGCCGCTTTTACAGGTAAATACGTTTGTTTAACTCCCCCTAAAACTCCATCATAGATTCAAATGTTGCAAAACTCAAATATATCATCTGAAAGCTCTTTAAAAGAGCTATTTAGAAAAATTTAATTTTTCTTTCTGAGGTCAAGGTACCACCTGTAATGACGTCATCAAAATGGCCTCAAATGACGTCATCACAGGTGGGCCCTTGATCTTAGAAATAAAAATTAAATCTTTCTAGATAGCTCTTTTAAAGAGCTTTTAGATGATATGTTTGAGTTTTGCAATATTTGAATTTATGATGGAGTTTTAGGGGGAGTTAAACAAACGTATTTACTTGTAAAAGCGGCCATTTTGATGACGTCATCACAGGTGAGCCCTTGACCTCAGAAAGAAAAATTAAATCTTTCTAAATAGATCTTTTAAAGCGCTTTCAGATGATATAGTTGAGTTTTGAAATATTTAAATCTATGATGGAGTTTTAGGGGGAGTTAAACAAACGTATTTACCTTTAAAAGCGGAGAATTGAGGTGGCGTCATTACAGGTGGGCCCTTGACCTCCTTGACCTCAGAAAGAAAAATTAAATATTTCTAAATAGCTATTTTAAAGAGCTTTCAGATGATACCTTTGAGTTTTGCAATATTTTAATCTATGATGGAGTTTAAGCAATTAAACGAACGTATTTACCTGTAAAAGCGGCCATCTTTATGACGTCATCACGGGAGTTCATGTCCCCTGATCAAGTGTCTCACGGCGGTTTTTTGTTCTTATATATGTACCTAAGCTCTGTACCAAATTTCACACTGGTATCCGGAAGTGAAATATTTAGGCTGTTTTTGTCGCTAACTCCACACACTATATGGAATAAAGAAGGTTAAAACTTTACAAAATGAATATTAAATTTGTGGTAAGTTGTTGCCGTAAGGTCAGTGAAGGCCCTCAAACAAGGCATTTTTGACGAATTTTAG
>JAXGGA010021658.1:12500-16230 GCA_038373865.1 Uloborus plumipes | reverse complement strand
TAATTATTCCCAGTAGACATGTGTTCTTAAATCGTAAACAACGAGAAGGGGAAACGGTAAGTGACTATTTGGCTGAGCTACGATCCCTTTCAGTTCCATGCTGTTACGGGGAAGCAATGCTTAATACAATTGTTTAAGGCAGGGATTCAAGTGAAACAGCACTGCAATCGCTTCGAATTGCAATCGCTACTGGAAGTGAATTACATTATCATCAACTTAAATTGACATGACGTCACTACGGGTGGAGCCAATAAGAGCTCACAAGCACTCAGCGATCTCCTCTTATTCGCCAAGTAGGCTGTGACGTTTTATCTAGCTCGTTTTTCATAGGTAAACGTCACGATGTTTTTATCAAGAAACGTTCTAATGTAATTCATTTCCAGTCGCGATTGTAATTTGCGATTGCCTGTTTCACTTGAATCCCTGCCTAAGACTGCAAAGTAATATTACATTTTAATTATTAATTCCTGCTCGCGAGAATTTTGTGTTTCACTTTTTACTTTTCTGTAAGTGGCAACGGTGAGAATGTTAGTGTTTTATTTCGTTGTTACTTTGAAATTTTTTGGTAGAACTTTGTCCTTTGGATTAAGCTGTTTTAAGGAAATGGTAAAATATTTTGAAGAATATTAAAATTATTGTTAAGTTTTCATTTTGAACTTTATTCCATTCAACCTGGTGAACCCGTGGTTCAGTTTGAATAGTGGCGTCCGTAGAAATATTAAGTAGTTAGAATTAATAACGTTAAGAGATGTTTTTGTTAGCGGTTTGCGTGATAAAGCTATCCTTAATAGAATCTTTGAGGAAGATGATACAAATTTAGAAGGTATGCTAAAAATTGCTTTGGCTATGGAAAAGACGCTTAAAGGTGCGTCGGAACTTTTAGATAAACCAGTAAATTTAAACCAGATGGGAGAAGGAAAAACAGAGAGGTCAGTTAGGAAAAATAAATATAAACAAAAAGATAAACAGAAAAAAAGCTAATTGTTGCACTAGATGTACAGTTACAAACCATTCTTCGGAAAATTGTAAATTTATTTCAGCTAAATGCAATTTTTGTTCCAAAATTGGACATATTCAGAGGGCGTGTTTTGCAGCAAAAAAAGCAAACTCAAACCCTGTCCAACAAAAACAGGTTAATTTGAATAAGGAACAAATAGTTGACAATGAAAAACAAATTCCGATCTTTGAATTAAATTCTGATGAGTACGCACTACGCGAAGAGGAACCAAAACAGTGTCCGACAATGATAGATGTAATGATACAGAATAAACGTTGTTCTATGGAGCTGGATACTGGGGCCACGGTTAATGTGATGAGCATCAGAAATTTCAGAAAAATTTCAAAGAAAAAAATTCAAGGTACAAATTTAGTTTTCAAAACTTATAATGGAAATAAGTTAGTTCCATGGGCCCGAAAGCAGAATACTGCTAAATCGGCGACGTACGTCGCAGAACAGACATCGGGGCTGCAGAACAATTGTATTCAAAATTAAGCAACCAAAAAAAAAAAAAAAAACACGTTATAGTTCAAAAGCGCGCAAAAAAAAAAAAAAAAAAAAAAACCGTTATCGTTCGAAAGCAAAAAAAAAAAAAAAAAAACAAAAAAAAAAAAAAAACGTTTCGCTCGCAGCCCATGTCTTGCAGAGCAGCCGGCAATAATGTCGGCGCCGTAATGGCAGGCTACCGACATTATTGCCTACTTATCGACTTGTGCTATCGACTTATATGGCAGTTCCATATAGACCACAGCAGACGTGCGGACGACTTGACTTGAGCTTCTGAGGACCTTCCTGTTTTTCCGCAGAACTTCAGTGATGACACTTGCGCAGGCTTCGTTTGAAGTTCTGCAGTCCTTCTTATTTGGGCAACAGAACTTTAGCTACGAAACTGGCAGTATACATTCGTTCCAACGATTACTTTTTCCGCATGAAAATCGCGGGAACGCAAACTTAGTCTAAAATTCTGCGAGCTTTCACATTTTGGCCGCAGATCTTAAGTGACGAAGCTTGTGGTAGGTACACAAATCATTTCTTCAAATTATGTTTGAAACAATTTTTTCGCAAGAGAGTTGCAGGGCGCAGATTTTCAATTGAAGTTTTGCAGGTCTTCACATTTTATCCGCAGAACTTCATTGACGACACTTTGTTTTTCTATTAAATATTCAGTTATGTTTAAAACCATGTTTCCTCATGAGGGAATAGCGGGGACACAAGCTTCGCTTGAAATTCTTCGGGCTTTCACATTTTGGCCGCAGAACTTCCGTGACGAAGCGTGTAGTACAAATAGTTTTTCAAAATATGTTTAAAACAATTAATTCTTCTGCATTAAAGAGTCGCTGGGAGCGGGATTCGTTTGAAGTTCTGCGGGGGCCCTACACATTTTATCCACAGAACTTCAGTGACGAAACTTGCAGTACAAACTATAGTTATTCAAATTATGTTTTAAACAATTAATTCTTCCGTGTTAAAGAATCGCGGGAAAACGGGCTTCGTTTGAAATTCTGCGGGCCTACACATTTTATCCGCAGAACTTCAGTGACGAAACTTGCGGTACAAATTAGGTATTCGACAATGTTGAAAACATTTTTTCCTCGTGAGAGAATCGCGGGATGGGGGGGGGGGGGGGCACTCGCTTGAAGTTTCGCGATCTTTCACATTTTGGCCGCAGAACTTCAGAGACGAAACTTGCAGTGCATATTAATTATTCAAATGATGTTTAAAATTTTTAACTCTTCCTGTTGAGAGAATCGAGGGGCGCAGGCTTCGTTTAAAGTTCTACGGGGTTTCACGTTTTGGCCACGGAACGTGAGCAACGAAACTTCCAGAACAAATTAGCTTTTCAAATTTTCTTTGAAACAATAAATCGTTACTCATCAATAAATGGCGGGGGGGGGGGGGTGTTCGCTTGAAGTTCTCTTTGCGTTTTGACCGCAGAACTGCTTTGACAAATCTTACAGAATAAATGAAGATTTCAAATAATTTTTCCTGCGGAAGAATCGAGGGGACACAAACTACGTCTGTAGTTCTGCGGGTCTTATCATTTTGACCGCAAATTAGTTATTCAGATTGTATTAAAAACAATTTTCCGGTGAGAGAATCGCGGGGGCAAAGCTTTGTTTAAAGTTCTGCAGCATTTCACATATTGCCGCAGAATTGCACTTACGGAACTCGCAGTGAAAATTATTTATTCAAATGATGTTTAAAACAATTTTTTCGCGTAAGAGAAACGCGGGGTGGAGGGGGAGGGGAGTCTCCTTTCAAGTTTTTCGGGATTTCACATTTTGGCCGCAGAATTTCTGACGGAGCTTGAAGTAAAAATAGTCATTCAAATTATTTTAAAACAATTTTTCCGCTTGAGAGAATCGCGGGGACGAAGTAATTATATTTGAAACAATTAACTTCAGGCTAAAATTAGGAAAATAGGTGTACTCCAAGTCCCCCCCCCCCCCAATCGGAAAAATGTTTTTTTAACATTTGTTCTAAGATCTGGAAATTAGTTAACGTCCCAATGCCGAGCTTGAAATTTTTGAACTTGAGTTTTTTCAACTGAATTTCTGAACCGATGATGAAGTATATATATAGTAAGCATTAATAACATAATTATAAATTTATTTGTCAAACTAAAGCATTTAAAATATGAACTAATGAAAATAAAATCAAGAAGTATTTGCAAGCTTATGAAATCTTTCTAATTCAAACTCTTCATAGAAAAATGAAACAAATTTCAAAAAT
>JAXGGA010021658.1:0-10000 GCA_038373865.1 Uloborus plumipes | reverse complement strand
AGCTAATCTAGCTGCCCTGGCAGCTAGTAAAGAAATATTCGATGATAATTTGGGAGAAATAAAAGACTATGAAGTTAAATTGGAATTAAAAGAAGGGGTAAACCCTATTTTTCGAGGGTGTCGAGTCGTACCCTTTGCTCTCAAAGATAGAGTCGAAAAAGAAATAGGTTAGAAAAAGAGGGGATAATTGAAAAAGTTGAAAGTTCAGAATGGGCTACCCCAGTTGTTCCGGTAGTTAAAGCAGACGGTAGCATGCGCTGGTTTTTCGGTTACCCTAAATCCGAATTTAGTTGTCCCTCAGCATCCCTTACCCAAATTAGAAGAAATTTTCTCCAGTTTGAATGGGGGAAAACAGTTCTCGAAACTAGATTTCAAGCATGCCTACTTGCAAATGAAAGTAAACCCAGAAAGCCAAAAATTACTTACAATGGAGAATTTTCACTTCTTTTTTTTATGCTTTCATCTGATTCTAAACGTTAAGAAATACGTAAAAATCACATTCAAAAATTTTTCTGATGATTTTTTCATAGGAAAAAATAATATTGAAAGTGCCGAATTCTGGTTTCGGTTTTAAAGCGGAAGTCACGTGACCAAAAACGCCGTGACGTCGTATGCGCCGTAGAAAGTAAACAAATAGAGCTTCGCCATTGTTTCTTTCGCTTGTACTGTATTCGCTCGATTATAGCTCTTCTTTGATTATAAATATGTCAGCTCGCTATAAATACTGCATTGTACCAATGTGTACAAACACAACAGTCTCAAATCCCGACAAAGCATTTTTAGATGTCCCAAGGAATGCAACTGAGAGAAAGCGATGGTGCATCGCTATGAAGAGAGACAAGGACGAAAATGAAAAGCTCTCTGAAAAATCCTGTCGCCATGTATGTGAAGACCATTTTGATGTAAGTATCATATTCTTTTTTTTTTTTAAATGCTCTATCCATGTCTCAATGAAAGCAGAAAGAATTGTAATGCATCTGTAGGAATGCATCAATAAGCATTTTTTTTAAAAAAAAAGTGTTCTCTTTATCCTAGGTAAAATTTTGAATTGTTCATTTAATTTTTTGAAGCGATATCACCAACCGTGAATTTATTGCTTGGAAGTTATCATGGCTGAGTTTTGAATTTAGCTTACAGCATTAGATGAAACACATAAAGGCAGTTATAGAAAGATATGTAATCACCTTGACATTCCTATTGCAGATATACTACGGTACAGCATAAACAAAACTCAATGAAATAAAAATCAAAATCCTCCCTTGTCCAAAAAATTAGGGAATGTGCGCCTATTTAAAAGTAATAGCTAAGTTATTGTGTTTACCCTTTCGAGAACATTTTAAAAGTACTGTCGGCCCCGCTTAAACGAATACTGTCGGTTCCAAGAAATATTATTCGATTAAGCGGGGTATTTGTTTTAGCGGGGATTTTCAACATTACGTCTATGGCATGGAGAATATTCGGTTCCAGGATATTTTATTCGTATAAGCGGGGTATTCGTTCATCCGTTACCCGATTAACCGGGGACGACAGTATTATTTTTATAAATGAATTATTTTTGTAAAAAATGAATTTTTATTTACCAATTTTTATTCTGTTTTAGCTGGAGAATGATACTGAAAATTACATGCGATACAGATTTCAAGGAGGAAGGCTTCATTTGAAGAAAGGAGTTATGCCCCATATCTTTGATTGTCAAAAGGAACGGAAAGCTGCAGCATCCACCGAGAGAATTCTTAAAAGGCAGAGAAAAAGCACAGTGATGGCCCTGCTGGACAACCCCGAAAATGCAGAGACAACTGAATCAACTCATTCAGAAACCATAGATGGAGGAACAATTCCCGAGGAATCTGTTGTAAATGACGATTCTATGCACATTCCTCTTCACTGTGATAAAGCAGTACAAGTGAACATTAAACCACAGTGCAAATCAAAAGGTACGAACACAGTAAGAATTGCAACAGTTGATGTTGGAAGTAATACTGTTAAAACTGCATGTGGTCCTACAATATCCTGCTCTATTATCGAGGATTCAGAAAGTGATGATGACAGAATGGATGATGATGATTCTGCTTATGAGTTCAATGAGGACAGTGACAGTGATTATGAGGCGGAAGCTGACGACAAAGAAGCAAAGGAACAAATTAGAAAATGTGTGGTAGATGCAGTGCTCAAGAACCCACTAATGTGTTTAGGCATTCCACTGCAAATTCTCTTTTTAATCGAGTTTTTATCCACTGAGGCAAAATGCTTGCCTCTTCATATCTTGATTACTTTGAAAAAAATTAGAATGGGTGATGCCTACGAGTACCTAGGTATGTTGTTTGGTATGTCAACCAGTAGCATTGCCCGGATTTTTCAGAAAACTGTCCCTAGGCTCGCTTCTGTGTTACAGAATTTTATTGTTTGGCCCAACAAAGAAGAGATCCAACGTTCCTTGTCAATAGCATTCAGGGCACGTTATAGAGATATCCAAAGCATCATCGACTGCTTTGAGATTAAGATCGATAAGCCATCCAATCCTATTTAACAAAGTTTGTCTTGGTCCGACTACAAGAAAGGTAACACATTGAAGTACTTGATCTCTTGCACCCCCGACGGAACAGTTAGTTTTGTTTCTAGCGGGTATAAGCACACTCAGACTGCTTTGAACACCATCAAAACTACTTTTAAACATAAGTTTTGAAGTCGGCGCAAAAACAATGTATAGAATCATACGCAACTACTATTCAACTATATAAATTTTAACGGATCCAGGTTCTTTAAGAGCATTCGCATACATTTCATTCATTACCACACATTCGTGTAATGGTACAAATATTCTGCTTTTAATTTTCAATGGTTTCTCTTAGGGATGCACTTTGGCCGAGTAGCCGAGTACCGAGTACTCGGCCTTTCACTACTCGGCAGAGTACCGAGTCCCAATTGTTTTTAAAAAATCATTGACATACAGCGGTACAGGGTTAGAAATCATTACAAAATTTTACTGGTCTTCTCGACCAGTGAACAGGAATATATAATGATTTACAGACAACATCACTGGTCCACCTTAAATCATTAACCACATTTTTTTCTTTAAAAAAATGGTGGTTCTTGGATTGTTTATTATTTTTATGGTGATTCGAGGCGAGTTTTACTGGTCTGAAACCAATGGACCAGCAGTAAATTCGAACCCTGACATATGAACTGATCATTGGAATGCACAAGAAAATGTCAATAGTGAAAATACCAACACTGAATTCGAATATGAAGAAATGTTAAAGAAAGAGATGGAGTCTTTCTTTTTTGGAGAATCACTAAATAGAACAAATAGTCCTTTTGCCTGGTGGAAAAAAAATAAAAAAATGTTTCCTATCTTATGCAAACTAGCAAAAAAGTTTCTTAGTGCACCTTCAACTAGTGTGTACAGCGAGAGGGGGTTTTCCAAGGCAGGTTAGATTTGCAGCAGTCTGAGGAATTAGCTATCACCAGAAAATGCTGAAAGATTAGTTTCTTTGCGCCATAATTTAAGATACAATTTCAATTATTAAAATATTTCGCTGGCATTTTCCCTTTTTTTTTTAAATATTAGACAATCTTTTTTATTACCCTAATAAAAATGACTTAATTTTACTTCTTTGTGTTGTTATCACTATGCCACAAGTTTGAATCTGCAAAACCATGATTTTAAAAATTCGCAATCTAAATTTTTAAATAATTAGAAATATATTAGAATATGATTGAAAGTTTCTTTTTAATGAGTTTATTAATATTCATCTTAAGGATCACTTGGACTGTTCCTGACCAAAGGTAGGTTCCCCTACACTAATATGCGATAGGAAAAAGTTAATTACATTTGCACATTCTTAGTTAATTTTTATACTGATTTGGTATACTAACTTTTTTAAAAACTTATACGTAGAATTCAGTCATATTTTATAAATATATTAATTGTAAATGATTGCAATATATATATATTTGCATATTTTTAATGGGGGAATTTCCGAAATTTCAAAAGTATTTTTTTCTGAAAGAGCATGCTTCAAAACATAGGAATTGACTTTTTTTTTTATTTTTTGACACAGTTATATATTTTTTATGAATTATTTTAACCGGTGCGCAGATACTATTCCAGAAAAAAAAAATCTGTGCATGACGTCAGTGGTGCACGTAAGCGCGAAATCTAATTGGTTGTAGTGAGATGACGAAGGTCGTGACGTCACCGATTCCTGCGATTGGACAACTCAAGTCAAGCAAAATGGGGTTAGTTTTTGAGCTGTTAGGTGCACCACTGACGTCACAAAAACCACGCCCCGTTTTCAAGGTAGGGTATTTGAAAAAATTAATAAAAAATAAATTGTTTTGAAAATTGAAGTATTTTCCGGGCCCATGTTTTTTATATCATTCTATCAATTTCAGTAACAAAAAGTAGTATACTTTTTAGTGATGCAATGAATATTCTGCCGAGGCCGAATATTCGGCCTATTCGGCCTCTAATTTTATCGTCAACTTAAAGTGCGTATACTATAAACCTCGACCATCTTAACATAAAATAAATCTATACAAAATCATAGGATAAAGCAGAAGAACAAACTACTTTTTTCGTGCATATTACAAGGTTTGGTATACTTATTTTATGAAACTAGTTCTTATACATTAAAGGTTTAAATTGATAAAATATAAGTATAAATCATACACGAAATAATGTGATCAGTTCTTTCTTTATCAAAATAAAATATGTATAAAAATGGAATAGTATGATAGAAATATGCTTCTTTCCCGATCTTTTTTATTTAAAAAAAATTGAATATGAGAATTTAAAATATAAAATAGCATTGTTAATTTCCCTACATAACATTTCAAAAATATTCTTTGTACCTAATCTTTGCAATTGTGAAAATCAAACAGGGTTCATACTCAAATTTGAAAATTAATAGTAAGGAGTTTTTAAGGAGTTCTGCAGGAGTTCATTTCAATTTTTAAGGACTTTCCCAGTCAAAATACCTATTTTTTAGCAAACGTATCTCAAAGCATTTTTTACAACTCTTGGGCTATTTATTTTTGCTGTCATACAATATGTTGAGTAACATACTGAATTGAAAGTCAAATATATATGCAGTTATTGTTACTTGAGTGTTAGCAGACTCAGAATCAATTTCAAGTGTAGAGGGGAGGGGATTAACCATTGAAAAATACTTTATTTTGAGGAGGAATTTAAAAGAAAAGTAAAAAATAAATAAAAAAGAATAAAAATAAAATAAAATTAGTGTTTCCTCAAAAACAAGACACTCCTTAATAATTTCGTAACTAGAATCAGCATAAAAAAGTAATTAAAATAAAAATTGTAATAAGCTAACTGAAAATAGTAGAGGTAAAAACAACTTTCTGACTATTGGGCACTTTTAAAGTGCATAGAATTTTGTTTAAAACTTTTTTAAATTAATGATTTAAAGGAAAATAAAATATATTTTAGTCGTTTGCCTCTTGACAGAGTATAGCTAACGTCATAAATGCGAAAAATCTTATTCCAATGGCTGATGCAAAAAGATCGCGATTTCCATAATGAACGAATTAAAAAGGGGAAAAAAGCAACATATAAAAGGATTTATTCAAGTAAACATGTTTTAAAATAACATTTTAAAGCTCTTCGGTAAACATTATAGTGATAGCAATAAAGTAATTGAAGCAAAATGAAATTAAATCAGTAACTTAAATTTTAATTTGTTGTCTCTCATAAAGAACAGAATTTCGTTTGAAAATTTTTTAATTTCGATTTTAATAGAAATAAAAAGACAATTTACTTATTTGCCCCTTAATAAAGCGAAGTGCGCACCAAAAATCAGAAAAATTCTATTCCCAAACCAGATGCAAACAGATTGCATCATTTAAAATGAAGGCGTCAAGTATAAAAACGGCTAATAAAACAATGTACTAAAGCAAAAAAAAAATTAGAATGTCCTTTCAACAGGTCTACTTGATCCATATTATTAATGATTATCGACTTAATCGTCGAAAATTTGGAGTAAGGATAAAAAAATTGGATGTAGGAAGATAAAAGCGCAAATTTGGATGTAGGAAGATAAAAGCGCAACGAAAAACACTAGATTTCCGGTATTAACACTTAAAAAAAATACCAGAATTCCGGTATAATATTCGAACACAATCTTGGGATTAGTAGTAGAAGAAAATATTCAAGGGCTTGCATTCACAGAATTAAAAATAAGGAGTTTATAAGGAGATTACAGCAAAATTCAGGAGTTTTAAGGGGCCCTTATTTTTTCTTTTTAAAAAGCAGGAGTTTATAAGGATTTTATAAGGAACGTACGAACCCTGTCAAAGCTAAGTTTTTTCTGTGCAAATAGATTATAATGCAGACATTTTTAGGAGATAGGTCTCTTTCTTTTTCTTTTCCTAAAATTTTAGCAAATTTGAAAAAATAAGTGTTTGTTATATTTGGTACATGTAGTGAACATCTAGTTCTAAAATGCACTTTCTGGCCTGTTAAGAAAGGTTAGGAAATTTCATTCTCACTACTTAAACTATTTCGTTTTTTCAAATAAAGGTTCTAAGAACGATAACAGTCCATTTTTCTCTTGGTGCCTACACCGATAAAAGTCTAGAATCATCTAAATATAATTATATTTTTTGTACTGGAATATTTTCAAATATTAACATTTCTCATAGAGAGAAATGGTTTGTTGGTGTTAATTTTGGTAAACATAAACAATAAATACAATAAAAATTTATATGATACATTTCCATGCTAAATCATTTCAGTTTATTTTTTCTCCTTATTTATTTGGAAGAGCTTTATGAAATACTTTTTTAGAAGCTGAAATATAGAGCTATGATCTTTAAGAACAATTGGTAAGGAAACACATTCTTCTTTGGTCGTCTTTTTAGTAATATTTTGGCCGAATATTTTTGAAGTTTGAACTAATGCTATCATTTTCAAAAAAAATTATTCCAAATTATTTTTTAAAATCTTTTGAATTCATAATCATACAAAAGTATGCTTTAAATCTAACCTGTGCTTTGTTTATTAACAAAAACAAGTCAACTATTCGGCGGCTGAATAGCCGAATATTCGGCCTTGAGTTTGGCCGAATATTCGGTATTCGGCCAAACTACTATTTGTTGCATCCCTAATACTTTGACTGAAGAAAACTCCCCATTAGTGAAAAATGTGTTTTGAACTATTCAATTTTCTACAACTACTCGGTATCGGCCGAAAACCTGATCCAAATTTGGCCGAGTACCGAGTACTTGGCAAATTGGCTGAGTACCGAATATTTACCGAGTACTCGGTGCATCCCTAATTTAAAGGTATTTTATTATGAGTCCATGAATATTCAGTTTAGGTATCACATTGAACTGTTCCTGGCCAAAGGTGATTTTAACATACACTAATATGAGATATTGAAAATTAGTTACACACAAACGCATATAATTTGCAACATAGAAAGGACAGAGGCAATAGCTAATTTTACCATACATCAGGGTTTCCGCTACGGTTGTATTTTTCGCAAAATGCGACTATACTATCTAAATTGCGAAAATGAAGCAAGCTCATTTTCGCTTTTTTGCTCTAATATTATAGGAACAAAAAACAAAGCACGATCTAAGAAAGAAAGCAAGCATGGTGATATCAGACCTACTCTTGTTATAAATCGTAGCCAAATGTATAAAATACTATTAAATTCAACAATATATTGTCTTAATGGGCATAACATTCCCCCAATGAATTCATAATTGGCGTTTTGAAACAACTTGTGTTATTTTAATGAGGATTTAAATTCGAAATATTTCACTTTAAATTTAAAAAAAAAATTACCTACTATAAATTTATTTCTTTCAAGCTGTCAAGGCTGAATTTTGAATTCAGCTTTCAACAGGAGATGAAATACATAGACTAGGTTAGAAAGATAGTAAACAGATTCACTATTTATGAACCGTTAGCATTTTGCAACCTTTTCTAAAAGTTTAGCTTTTTTGCTAAAAAACTTTGAAACTCAGCTTAAACCCAGCCATGCATCGATTTTGAAACATGAGATCTTGTTTCGTTTTTTTTTTTATTTTTGAATCATACATAGAATACAGTTGTATTTTCAGATTAAAACAATTGTAAATTTCTCAAAAATTTCGTTATCTTGGAAAAGATTCAATTTTTACAACTACTCGGCATTGGCTGAGTACCTGATTAAAGTTAATTTAGCCAAGTACCGAGTACTCGGTAAATTGGTCGAGTACCAAATAAGTACGGAGTATTCGGTACACCATTAGTTAAACCTCCCACCCCACCCAGAGGGTCAAATTTCTTTCTTTACTTATAAAGGTCCAACTATCACAAAAAGTAGAATGCACGAAAAGCAATTTCATGCACAGACTTGATATTAGGACTTGATCGCTGGCGTTTTTCGACCAATGCTGACTGCAGACCCAGATAATATAGACGAATGTTTGAACGCTGTTTGCAGAAAGTTTCGACATTTTGTTTAAAAAATTATTTATTTAGAAAGTTTTCTTTCTGAAATATGTCTTGATTTTGTTCATTATGGGGCAATAGCTTGTTACATATGAAACTGACACATTCATTAATCATGACATATTGACAATCAACCTCATGGTAGTGTACCTCCACTTCATATAACTTGATATTTTTGTTATTGGTAGCATTGTAGGATTCAGTAGCCCCCCTTTTCTTGCAGAACATTTTTAAGAAATAATTTAAGTTCGCAGACAGTTTTACATTTTATCTAGGTCTGGCTGACTGTAGGCCGATCGTTCAAAACGGCTGATGGCCCATTCTTTTTCGTCTCGAATTGCCCGTGGCCGATGGAAAATTTAAACAATGTTAGCTGGAATGTGTGTTTCAAACATTTTTTTAAGGAACAATAATGCATTCAATACAATGTAGAAACTTGTGACAAGTAATATTTTTGTAAAAAATAATGAGTGCGTACTTTATATTAGGGCTCGACCAACGGCAGTTTTCAGCCAATGAACCGATTGTTTAAAGCCGGTAGATGGACGATTTGTTTTTCAAATGGCTGATGGGAAAACTTAGCGAATAATTTCTCAGGGACCGAAAATGTGTACAGTACATTCTAAAAAGCTTATTACAAGTCATATTTAAAAAAAGTACATGTGCAGGCTTGATATTAGGGCTAGAAAGACCGCATTTGTTGATCAATGGGCCAATCCAATACCGATTGTTGCCCAATTATTCAAAGACAGCTGATGGAAGACTACATTTCTTTTTGAATGCCGATGAAAAATCTTAACAAATGGCAGCTGAAATGTGTGTTTCATATATTTTTTAATTAACAAAAAGGTATTCGACAAGAAATATTTAAACAAAACATGAACAGATATATAAATATAATATAGCAACATATAGGCACACGGCGTATTTACATTTCAAGTTTTTAAATGAAAATATCGCATCAAAAATCATAGAGCAAATGAAGAGAAATGTGCATAGATGCTTGAAATATGTTCTTGATTAAAAAAAGGAAAAAGAGAGTTGGGTGTTTAATAGGGTGGAGCGAAAAAAACAAAGTTTTTATTTTAGAATCGTAATAGTACGGAAAAGTTGCGATTGGTGAACACTTACAAAACAACACAAAAAATTTTGAAATCGGATAATATCTTCCGATCCCGCAACGAGCCTGAAATTTTGAAAAAATGAAAATTTTCATGTGTTTTTAGCGATTTTTTCAAATTTTTGTTTCAATGTTTTATGTTAATGCTCTTGGACCGAAAAGTTACGATTGTTTAAGTCTTCTGAAATTTAAAAAAATATACTGAGATCGAATAATACCTTCTGATCAAGGAACAAGCCAGAAAAACCAAAAAAATTGGATATTTTCACTTTTTTGTGGGGGGATGGGGATTAAAAAAAGTTTTAAAAACTGTTCTCATTTTCTTTTTCTTCTTTTTTACCCGGTATCATAGCGTAAATAATTTTAAAAAGCACTATATTACTCTTAAACATTAATTTTTTTCTTGATTTTTTAGGTAT
>JAXGGA010021657.1:0-16231 GCA_038373865.1 Uloborus plumipes | reverse complement strand
CTTGGCGAATAAGAGGAGATCGCTGAGTGCTTGTTAGCTCTTATTGGCTCCACCCGTAGTGACGTCATGCCAAGTTTAGTTGATGATAATGTAATTCACTTACAGTAGCGATTGCAATTCGAAGCGATCGCAGTGCTGTTTCACTTGAATCCCTGCCTAAGAATCTTGGTGAAGTTTTATGGGTGAGGGGGGGGGGCGCCAATCAAACTGACTAGTAGCTTGCTTTTTAGCCTGAATTGATTTGAGAAAGAGAGCTGGAAGTGCTAATGAGAGTCTTGTTTTCAAGTTTGTTTTGCAGCTAATGAGAATTTGAACTGTCATTTTTTTTTTTTGTACTTCTTCAAATTTTCACTTGTTTAATAGTTAAAAGGAAAAAAAAAACTTCTTTTTTTTGCCATTTGAAATTAAAAAAAAAAAAAAGATTTTTTTTTTTTCTGTTTTACATTATAAAACACTAGGTGACCCGTGCGGAATTCCGCAAAAAAAAAAAAAAAAAAAAAAAATGTAAAATCTTGTACGTTTGCACGACACGTTATCGATGGTAACGCACGACATCGCCATCAACTGCCGTCGTTCTGACAACTTTTCAAAGAGATCAAAGACACGTTCACTTTTACAACTACTACAAAAGTAGTAAATATTAAATTCAAATACCCAAGGCTACTACTAAACTAAATACTAACGTTATCGCAAAACTACCATAGTATTTTGAAACAATAAAAGTTACAATTAAGGTTTACCAAGCAAAGCCTTGGCTTGAAATGTCGCATTTAAAATTGATTTGAACAACAATGGTATAACGATTTTAACAGTTGAGCAAAAAATTTAACTTTTTCAAACTTCAATCGCTTATAAGTCGCTTAAACGTGGATTTTCGAGATTCTCGTTACGTGGCGCTAGCGGAGAAACGTTCTAAAGAACGCATTTTTTTAAATCTTTCGAATGAAATCAAAATGGAGACGATACGACAATTATTTCGCTAGATAGAGTCAATTTTGTGCCCAAAAATTGAAGTTCGAATAAAAAACGAACCGACACTTTTTAGAGGGTGGGTCTAATTTTCGTCAATAGCCCGCGGGATAAGCTTCAAAATCATAAATTTTCATGCAATTCGATAAAGAAATGAGCGAGTTTCGACCGGGTATAGGATTCGGCTTAGAGAAATAATATATGGAGATTTCGGGTTTCTGGCCTGTGGCCCCCCCCCCCCCTCTGGATACGGCCTTGCCATGGCTTAGTTGGCCTACTCAGTAATCAGGCCCTGGTGACAAGTTTTCACACCATGACAGAAGCGAAGTGCAGACTTCCGGGATATGAATTTCTAGACAAAACATTTGTTGGCGCTAACAAATTGCGCGACGGGTATGTAATAAATTATTCGTATCTGTAACATTTGCATCAGATCGGTGACTCTCAAATTTAACTCCCTTAAATAGGGGTTAATGTTTACCATGAACTTGCCTCTAATTAAAAAAAAATCTACTGTTGTTGTGTCGTTGCAATACCCTGTTAATTTTATTTTTTGAGTATTTTCAATAATTGAAAGTTTTCATCGTGGGGGGGGGGGGGGGTCATGTTGGCACTTTTCCTTGCATCCAGCTTCAGATATTTTTTTAGCACACCAGTGAGCCTTACTATTTGTTTCTATCGAAAGGTGTGGGTTTTCGCAAAAGGACACTTTTCTCCGTATTTTTCGGAATGCTTCTGAAGTTTTCAGGAAAACAAAATGATTTTTTGGTTTTACGATGTTGGCTGCATGTCTGTTATTATTTAAAATCCTCCCAAATTGACAAGGCATCCCCCAATTTGACACTCCTCTATGCCCGACACTTTTTATTAATCTGCTCATGGTAGACAGTGCTACCCGATTTAAGGCAGAAAGAGACGGCTTCCGTAAAACGGAAGCCGTTAAAGTGGAGGTCTGAGTTTACTCCAGGCAACACGCGATAGATGGCAGCACAATCTATCAACATTTCGATAATTTAGATCCAAACCAGAAGTCGAACAACTTCTGGTTCAGCACCTCCAGAGGTATTGATTAGTAATGGGACTTTAGAGGACTTTGAGACCAGGACATATTTCGCTAACTGTCCCAGTCACCTTTTGCGAACATGACTGAGGATTTTCGATCAACGAGAACCGGTCGGTATCAACCCCGGAACCCCTTTCACTTTCGAGCTTGACGTCTTACCAATCAGGCCACCTCAGCACTTTAATGCCATTGCAGATTTTTATGTCTCCGAAAAAATGAGACATTTTGAAGGTTACAAAAGAGAGACTGATGTTCGAGACGCTATTCATTTCATGTGTCATTGCACAAAACTTAAGTGTTTCAAAACATTGAACCCATTTTGTCAAGCTTAAAACCAGAGGTGGCGCTAGGAAATGCCCGACAGGGGGGCAAGCTAGCCCGACAGGGGGGCACAGGTTTTATTTAAAAATTAAAAGCCCCCCCCCCCCCACCCGTTCTCCAGTGTTTTAATTTTTTATGGTGCATTCGCATAAAAGGTAATTATTCTGACCAGGCTTGGAGTCCATTACGAGAAAACGTAATCGATTACGATTACCAGTGGCGTATCCAGGAATTGATTTTGGGGGGTGCACATCGAACATCGACACTGTGATGAGAAAGGAAAAAATCGAGAAATATGGTGCAACTTTAAAAATGCAGTATTTGGATTTAATTTTTTCTATTGAACGTTGCTCAAAGATTGTTTTCTTTTTCCACAAAAATGAATATCATGCAAGAACAATAAACATAATATGAAAAAAAATCTCAAGCCAAAAGCACTCAAGTCTTCATCGGAAAATTGATAGATCATTTATATCCCAAGTAGCACAAAAATATAGAACGACGTGGGACCAACATAGTTCGACGTTTGAATCTCGTTTGAATAAAGGATAAGGTTTTGGAAACATAGAATTACGTCGAAATATGTTGTTTCACCGACTTTATTAAAAAAGTCATTTTAACAACTTATTTTGACATTAAAAATTGAATAATCATTATTTAAAGCTTTTTTACAACGATATTCTCACTTATATTTTAATTAGAAGAAAATTAGTGAAATAGCAAACGTCGAACAACGTTTTTTAATGTTGGGAAAAAAATATTGAGACACTGACGTACTTTGACGTCGATCTATATTAAATCTTAACATAGAACTATGTTATAGCTTCTTTTTATTTCAACGTTGTTTGAATTTTCAAAAATTTAACTATTTTAGCTGTTTTAAATCAGAAGGGAAAATTAAAACTGTTTTTATTTTTCATTAGTAATATATTTATTGACACATGAGGGGAAATAATCTCTAAAATTTTAAACATCGAAAACAATCTAAAAACTATATACTTCGATGCACTTCTGCATGACTTTAAAATATAGGAAAATATGTGAAAGAGTTTTATATCGACCTCCCTTCAAAAAATCATCACATTTTGTGTTTTAACGCTTTAAATTAGTCAAGTCTCATTTGATCTTATCTGGTTGCTTTATCTGTTACTAAATAAGTCTGCCAGACGATTTTTTTTTTTTTTTTAGTTTTAACCTACTCATTGTCTTATAAACAGATAACTATCAAAATATATTTTTCTTTCAACATTATTTCTAATTTCATTTCGTTTAATACTTTAGCTGTTTCGAACTGAACATGCTTTTCTACACATTACAAAAAAAAAAAAAAAATCTAAACATAGATATATAAATAAAACTTCTAAAACTGCAATCATCGAAAATAATTCAAAATCGGTATTGTTTGACATTCTTCTGCATGACTTTAAAGTATATCGAAAAAAATAAGTTCCTCATTCAAAAAGTCTTTTTTTTTAAGTTTTTTTATTTCTTTATTTTTTGTTTTATTTATTTATTTTTTTAGTTATTATTTTTCGTTTTTCGTATTTATTTATTTTTTTTATTTATTTATTTTATTTATTTATTTATTTATTTTTATTTTATTTTATTTTTATTTTTTTGACGTTTTAAATCAATCAGGCTTGATTTGATTCATTCGTTGTTTCATGTGCTACTCAAATAAATCTGACAGACGATTTTTTTTTTTTTTAGTTTATCATAATCATTGTCTTTTAAACATAGAACTATATCAAAATATATATTTTTTCGACATTATTTATAATTTCATTTCGTTTAATACTGCAGCTGTATTAAATCAAACATCCAGTGGCGGATCATGGGATTTTGAGGCCCCAGGCAAAACCTGATACAGAGGCCCCCCCTGATGCTACAACAAATGGAATAATTCAATTTTATGAACTGTACAGAAAATATTTTTTTTTTTTGGAGTCAAAAAGCTTTGGGGTTAGAGGAGATGATTTAAAAGAAAAACATCTGACAAAAAAAAAAAAAAAAATATTCACAGTAAAAAAAAAAAAAGAAAAAGAAATTGCCTTATATTTTTAAGTATTGTAGTCAATGGAGAGGGTGAGATCCGAGCCCCGATATCTGGCATGTGGCATCTCGTAAAATCCTAGGCTTTGTTACGAGTGAATATCAAAAATTAGTATTTTAAAATGACAGCGATAGATAATGAAACGAAATAGTTTTTATTTGTCAAATACTTCTTTAACAATAGATAAGTTCATGTGAAAACGAAATTATTCATAAAATTCGTTTTCAAATTGCCGCAATGATAATGCTAAGATAGGTTTTTCAAAGGAATCACGAAATTCGCGGAAGCCGCACATTTTTCACCTCTGCTCTATGCTCTTCCGTACGAACATGGGAGGGGGATGGGATCTCGAAAGCTGATGATTTGTAATAATAATTTCTTGCAACATTTTGTCAATGAATTTTATTCCATGTTCACAGAAACTTGCTTCAATTTTATTCCTAACGTTTTTTTTTTTTGCACACACTTAATATTTTAAGTATAATTTTACAATTGCAAAAAAAATTCATATTTGAGAGATCCATAATAACTTTCCGGTGAATTTAAATTGAAAACTGCTGTTGTTGTTCCAATTAATGCGGAGTATACTGCCAAAATGCTGCATTTTATCAGAAAATAGATTGTTTTCACGAGTATTAAAAACAAAAAACAAAAAAAAATGTTATGTTAAATTTTCGAACATGATATGTGGGGGGGGGGGGGGCAAGCAGCCTGAGGTTCAAGAGAACCCTATATGGAGCCTTATCAATTTGTTGATTTGGTATGGAATAAACCCATTATATCTTTTATTTTTGGCGCTTGATTCAAAAAGTAAAGTTATTACAACTCTTGTTTTTAAAATTGTAATATGTTTAATTTCCTGTAGACAACACAGTCAATGAATAATTTTTAAGAATATTAAACTTACTTCGGAGAGATTTCTTTGCTTGAATTTTGCCTATTCTTCAAAATTTGACAGTTTCTTGAGTTAAAATGCGATGCGTAACAAATGGTACAAGTTTTGACTTGGGAAATACTAGGCGGCTTTCGGAAATCACGTAATTGGTGGAAGGAATCTTCATTGATGCAGGGTTGGAGGTTGGAGCACAAAAAGAGCTCAAAGCGAAAATACTGTTGAGTTTCCAGACATTATAACAAAAGGACGGTGTCCATGGCGCTTCTTTTTTTTTTTATTTATTTGCTGGTATAGAAGAGAAGCGACAAAAGGAAGCGTTTGGCTATTCTGAAACAATCTCGAAAGATTGCTCATAAAAGCACCCCACTTTCTCTTCGTGTAGCTCTCAGTGTCAACGTCAAAAAAGCTTTTGACAAGAGGAGGGAGTCTGAAAAATGAGGGCCATAAACCACTTTGCCTAAGGTCTTAGAATCAAGCATAGGTTTCTGATAAGCATCGGGCTGGTGGCTGGTCAGTGCATAACGGCGCAGGACAGGACAACGGCGACTGAAGAAAGAAAAAAGTGAATGGCTCTTTCTCGCTGGGGGGTCTTAGCTGAATGTTTCTTTTTCATTGCATGACTCATCTTGGATTACGCGTCTCGAGGCCTTGCAAAAGAAATCCCAGTGCTGTAGCACCTCTCACGCTTATTGTCTCATTTTTCAACACGCTAGAGGTCTCAAGTTTAAAGTTTTAAAATAATTTGTTTCTTTCCTCCAGAATACTTTATCAAAACAAGCAACATATTTCATGCCTTCACATACTTTTAACATACATACTTTTACATACCTTGCATGCTTTTAACATACATACTTTTACATACCTTGCATGCTTTTAACATACATACTTTTACATACCTTGCATGCTTTTAACATACATACTTTTAAATACCTTGCATGCTTTTAACATACATACTTTTACAAACTTTACATGCTTTTAACCTTTACATCTCGTGAGTGGGGGAAGGGGGACAGACACATTCTATCGTAAAAAACATGTATTATGGTGGCTGTTACCACGCATAACTTGAATATTTAACAAAATTAGTTTGAGGCAAAAGGTAAACTTCGAAACCTGGACCCTATGTCCACTCCGCTGAGAAAACTGGACCTTATGCTATCGCATCGCTGTCCAAAAATGTGAACCTTATGTCTGGCGGACCTTCTGTCTCTCAGATTTTCTATCGCTCGAACCTTTTGGACGTGGATCTTTTGTTTGTGGACCTTTTAGTTTTGGACCTTTTGGATTTGGACCTTATATCCGGATCCCTCAAGCCTACCAGGCAAGCCAACTAGGGCTCGGTTTATTGTCACACCTTTCTAAGGGTCTCAATTTTTTAAAGGTTTACACATAGCATTGAAGCCAGTGGCGTATCCAGGAATTGATTTTGGGGGGTGCACATCGAACATCGACACTGTGATGAGAAAGGAAAAAAATCAAGAAATATGGTGAAACTTTAAAAACTCAGTATTTCGATTAAATTTTTTCTATTGAACGTTGCTCAAAGGTTGTTTTTTTTTTTTTTTTTTTCCCACAAAAATGAATGCAAGAACAATAAGGCGCGGGTACATTGCTCATTTTCCTCTTACATTTCCACAATTACAAAATAACAATTAGTTTTGCTTCTTATTGTCGAAAACAGAAAATAATATGACAATATTTCAGTGTCCATAAAGTATTTTTCATTGAAAAAACCTGAAGCATATTCACATGAAGGTTACATGTTTTTTCAAAATTCGGTGCCACCATTGTTTATAGTCTTACAAAATCTTGGGGGGTGCATTGGTCCCTTGGCACCCCCCCTGGATACGCCACTGATTGAAGCTATACTAAAAATACGTGTATTTTTAAGGAAAAAAAAAGAAAAAAAAAACGGTTTATTGAAAATTTCCTTAAACGAGTCTTTATTCATTTTGCTTGAATAGGATTGACCCTGGCGGCCTGTCGCAACTGTGAGAGTCCCCAATAACCCTCATGGGCCCAAAGGGGAAGCAAAAAATGAATATGATAAATGATTTACATAGTGCTGATATACAATGGGGCCCCAAAAATGCAATTTGACGAGCCCTCTTATCTGTAAATCAGCCACTGCATTCTGTCGTTGAATCTTCAGGAGGCCTCCAAAGTATTGTGGGCCTAGGACCTCACTATTAGTAGGTCTGAGTTTTTGGCCTTATTTTTAAAGGCTTACGCATTAAAGCTATGCAAACAATACGTGTATTTTAAGAAAAATAATTTCAAACTAACTATTTGCTAATTGGAAAAAAACTTCCTTAAACGAGAACCTTTATTAATTCTGCCGGTATTGGCCTGATCATTTCGCAGCTGTGAGGGCCCCCATGACCATAGGGGCCCCGAAGGGGGGCAGCAAACTGTAGTTTGACGGGCCCCCAAACCTGTAAATCAGCCACTGCATTTTGCCTTTAAATCTTCAGGGGGCCTCCAAATTATTTTGGGCCTTTTGCCTTCCTATTAGTTAGATAATAATAGCTTAATTGCAGGGCCCAATTAATTGGCAACAATCAGGGCCTTCACACTATGCTTAAAATCCCTGGTTAATTGCTAATTTGAGTTTTGAGCACCTCCCACTAAAACTCGTGATTTTCCATAACAAATTCTCAAATCCAACTATTTTGATTTTAAAAATTTGGCACTCTGCGGTTCCGAGGCCCCCTGCTTTGCTGGAGGCCCCAGGCTCACGCCTCATGCGCCTATTGGGTGATCCGCTACTGCAAACATCTAGTAAAATGTTCTTTTCAACACATTACAAAAAAAAATAACTGAATGAATAAATAAATAAAAAAACCTCTAAAACTCCAATTATTAAAAATAATTCTAAAACAACATAGTTTTACGTTCTTCTGCGTGACTTTAAAATATAGAAATACATCGAAGAAAGTTTTATGTCGACTTCATTCGAAAATTCTTTTTTATTTCTTTCTTCCCATCTTTATTCATTTTACTTACTTATTTATTTCATTTATTAATTTATTTATTTTTTATTTTATTAATTATTTATTTATTTTTTAAATTATTGTTATTATTATTTTTTTTTTTACATTTTAAATCAATCAGGCTTCATTTGATTCATTCGTTGTTTCATCTGCTACTCAAATAAATCTGACAGACTAATTTTTTTTTTTTTTAGTTTTACCATAATTATTGTCTTTTAAACATAGAACTATGTCAAAATATTTTTTTTTCGACATTATTTATAATTTCATTTCGTTTAATACTGTAGCTGTTTTAAAGCAAACATCTAGTAAAATAAACTTTTCAACACATTACAAAAAAATAACTGAATAAATAAATAAATATAGAAAACCTCTAAAACTCCAATTATTAAAAATAATTCTAAAACGACATAGTTCTACGTTCTTCTGCATGACTTTAAGGCAGGGATTCAAGTGAAACAGCACTGCGATCGCTTCGAATTGCAATCGCTACTGGAAGTGAATTACATTATCATCAACTTAAATTGGCATGACGCCACTACGGGTGGAGCCAATAAGAGCTCACAAGCACTCAGCGATCTCCTCTTATTCGCCAAGTAGGCTGTGACGTTTTATCTAGCTCGTTTTTCATAGGCAAACGTCACGCTGACGTCACGATGTTTTTATCAAGAAACGTTCTAATGTAATTCATTTCCAGTCGCGATTGTAATTTGCGATTGCCTGTTTCACTTGAATCCCTGCCTAAAATATAGAAATACATCGAAGAAAGTTTTATAATGACTTCATTCGAAAATTCTTTTTTAGTTCTTTCTTCCAATCTTTATTCATTTTACTTACTTATTTTATTTATTTATTTATTTATTTATTTTATTTTTTATTTTATTATTTATTTCCTTATTTTTTTTAATTATTGTCATTATTATTATTATTATTTTAGTTTATTTATTTATTTATTTATTTTTTTTTTTTTTGACGTTTTAAATCAATCAGGCTTCATTTGATTCACTCGTTGTTTCATCCGCTACGCAAATAAATCTGACAGACGAATTTTTTTTTTTTTTAGTTTTACTAATTATTGTCTTTTAAACAAAGAACTATATCAAAATATATTTTTTTTCGACATCATTTATAATTTAATTTCGTTTAATACTGTAGCTGTATTAAATCAAACATCTAGTAAAATGTTCTTTTCAACACATTACAAAAAAATAACTGAATGAATAAATAAATAAAAAAAACCTCAAAAACTCCAATTAATAAAAATAATTCAAAAACGACATAGTTTTACGTTCTTCTACGTGACTTTAAAACATAGAAATATATCGAATAAAGTTTTATATCAACCTCATTCGAAAATTCTTTTTTATTTCTTTCTTTCCGTCTTTATTTATTTTATTTATTTATTTATATATTTATTTATTTATATATTTATTTATTTATTTTATTTATTTATTTTTTAAATTTATTATATTTATTCATTTTTTAATTTTTTTTTTTTTTTTACTTTTAAATTAATCAGGTTGCATTTGATCCATTCGTTGTTTTATCTGCTACTCAAATAAATTTTCCAGACGAATTTTTTTTTAGTTACCCTAATCATTGTCTTTTAAACATAGAACTATGTCAAAATATATTTTTGTTTCGACATTATTTATAATTTCATTTCGTTTAATATTGAAGCTGTTTTAAATCAAACATCTATTAAAATGTACTTTTCAACACATACAATCGAGTGAGATTGTAATTTTTTGTCATTAATTTTTTAATAACCTTTATTTTTAATTGACATTTAGAATGAGCTTTCAATATTAATCCTGGGCTAGTATTTGTCTGCATATAAACATTAAAAACATATGTGAGGATAAGGATCTATGGGCGAGCGATTCTATTGATCAACATAACAACTGTCACCCGCAGATCCTTTTTTGGTGAGTTCGATTCCAACACACAGAAAAAATATTTCCTCGAAAAATATTATTTTCCAAACAAATGAATTTTCAATAATGATTTAGAGGAATCATTATCATCACTAGATGGCGTTACTATTTCTCCATACCTTTACAAGCACCTTGGTAAATTGAATTATTTCCATTACTGACCCTTTTCCCCGATAGATAGCACCACTATTTTTCCCCCCCACAATCACCATAAAATTAATTTATCACTTTTACGCCCTTAGTCTTTCATAGATGGCGCTTTCTGCAAAAACATTTCCTTTTAAAGTGTTATTTTTCTCACGATAAGAATCTAGGTAGCGTCTTGTGGTTAGCATGTCCGGCTGGAGTCACAAGGGACCCGCGTTCGAATCCTGCGGAATGAAAATTTCAAATTCTAAGTTATTAAGCAATCAATAATTAAATTAAGTAATTAAATAAATAAAATCAAGATGGCGGCGATCATGGATCAAAAATTAAGTCACCGTTAAAACCCACCAGTGGGTGAAAAGAGTAAATATTTTACATAGATCGACATCGGAAAACAATCTAGATCTATATTCAGGACCTATATAGAACCATATATCAGAAATGTTACGTTTTCCGGAAGATCGACATCGGAAAACAATCTAGTTCTATATTCAAAACTTATATAGAACTACGTTCGAAAAGAGTAATTTTTTTACATAGATCGACATCGGAAAACAATCCAGATCTATATTCAGAAACTATATAGAACCATATATCAGAAATGTTACGTTTTCCGGAAGATCGACATCGGAAAACAATCTAGTTCTATATTTTTTTTGCACATTTTTCTACGTCGATCGGTATGATGTGCTACCTGGGATAATGTAAAAAAAATAGTTGCATGATAAAAAATATTTTTAAAGGTCCGAGAGTACCAAAATGAAATTTTTTGTACATTTCGGTTCTTATGAAGTTTTAGTTTATGATTATTTTTGTTTCATCAAAGATAAGATTTTTCTTAGCTTATATGCACGCATTTTCTCATGCATATTCTACAAAATGTCCATTTAAACGTCCTTCAGATGTTGGGGAACGTGGGGGTAAGATTTAAATAACGGGGCAAATTGGAATGTTAAAACATTTTAACTCTTCTGCGCCATCCTAACAATATACTAACTATATTCTTAAACCTATAATCGATTGGACGATTGCGATTCAAATATAAATAAACTGAAAAATCAAAGGGAATGTATACAACTCTTTTTCAAAATTTCATACACATATTGTAATATTTTGCACTTTCTGGAAAATTGTTTTTGTTTTTCAGCTATTAACTCCTTTTTTTTTTAAATCCTAGATGTGCTCATTGATTAATTCATTCATTCTCATTCCTTCATTAATATTTCAACTTGTTTATTTATTCATTTCTAATAAAACTTTTAATAACAAAATAAAAACTTTCATTTCATCCCATGAGAAAAGAAAGTTGAAACTGATAACTTTTTTCCAAGGTAAAAATTTACTGCTGAAATGAGCAGTAATGTTTCAATGTTAGCGTTAATATAAAAAACATTTTTTTTTTTTTTTTTTTTAATGTGCGATAAGTTTAAAATAAAAAAATCCAATTTGTCACATTTCGAAAAAAAATAAGCTGGTGTTTTGTTGATTTTTTCTTTACGATGAAAAATAATAATATGACAATTTGTTCAAAATAATCTTTAAAAAAGAAAAAATAAGAGGAGGAGCAATGCTTAAACACATTTAAATCATTTAAATAATCTGCAATTAACAGGAAGCTTAAAGGTCTAACAATGTTTGTGAGAGGCGCGGGTACATCGCTCATTTTCCTCTTACATTTCCACAATTACAGAATAACAATTAGTTTTGCTTCTTATTGTCGAAAACAGAAAATAATATGACAATATTTCAGTATTCATAAAGTATTTTTCATTGAAAAAACCTGAAGCATATTTACATGAAGGTTACATGTTTTTTTCAAAATTCGGTGCCACCATTTTTTATAGTCTTACAAAATCTTGGGGGGTGCATTGGTCCCTTGACACCCCCCCCCCCTGGATACGCCACTGACGATTACGATTACGAACATGACAAATTAGAGATTACAATTACGATTACGATTACAGTCATCTGTTAAAAACCGCTATTACGATTACAGCAAGGATTAGATTACGATTAAAAATGTAATCGATTACGATTATCATGTGCCGATTACGATTTCGATTACGCGATTACAGATTTGTGAGGAATATATGTATATTTTTTTTATAGTTATATATCATAACAGAATATATTCCTCACAACAACATTCACGACAACAACGTTATAGTTAAAAAATTATGATTTTTGATTATCTTATATAGAGATGAATGAAATGATGATTGCAACAAATGTGCAATCTTAACTTAAGGATTTATAATTATTTTATTTTATTTAATTATTTATTTGTTTTATTTTTTGAATTCTGACGTTGCTGCAGTAAAGGAGCGATAAATGAAATAAAAGCACATCCAAATTAATGTAAAGTTTTTAAAGTGCACTTAAATACTGCACAACTATTTTATCCGAATGTCGTATATAGGTGATTAGATACAGGTACATGAACTAGTGGATTTAATTCTGGACACTTTTCAATTTTTAAGGATTTCACCATTAAATATTGTATAATGAATTATATGATTTAATTATTTTACTTAAATAATTTATTTATTACTTCTCAAATACGCATGTATTCATTTCACGTGAATATTACCTTTATTTTATTTTATAACGCAGCCTGTAAAAAAAATTGTCTTCAAATGAATTTTGATTTTTTTGGATAATTAGCCTTGGCAACGAAATATGATCAAAAATTAATGGCTTTGTTACAAAATATTGACTTAATAATTGATTTAATATTGATTATAAAGTATTAAATAAAATTTCGACATTATATTATGCAATTGTAATTGGAATATTTGTGATTGTTCATTATTGAAATATATAGATTATATCCAATGCAAACAAAAAAAAAAAAAAAACCCAAAAGCTGTTGATTTTACAGTATAATACTGGCAGCTGAAGTTCCAGTTTAAAAATGTAAAATTATCAATAATTAACTGTAAAATTAGCAGTAATATACTATTTTATAAAGAACATCTAGTGTAAAATTTACTATGATAAACTGTAAAATTAACAGTAATACTGTCGTCCCCGCTTAATCGGGTAACGGATAAACAAATACCCCGCTTATACGAATAAAATATCTCGGAACCGATGGCATAGACGTAATGTTAAAGATCCCCGCTTAATCGAATACCCCGTTTAATCGAATAATATTTCTTGGAACCGACAGTATTCGTTTAAGCGTGGCCGACTATACTGTTTTATAAAGAATATTTACTATAAAATTTACAGTGAGGAACTAAAATGAATAGTAATATACTGTCTTATTAAGGAAATTTACTGTAAAATTCACAGTGATAAACTGTAAAGTAAAATTAGCAGTAATATGTCTCATAAATGAATTTTACTGTGAAATAAAAAATGATAAACTGTAAATTTAGCATTGAAAAACTGCCTTATGATTTAAGTGTCATATTAAATTTACAGAAAATAACCGTAAAAAATGCAGTGATATACTGTCTTACAAATGAATTTGCCCTGTAAAATTAACCTTAACTACCCATAAAGTTAGCAATATTATACTATTTGTGTGAAATTGCCGGTTCTTAACTGCGAGAGCAATAGTAAAATATTTTCTTATAAATGAGTTATGCAATGAATGCCGTTAACAGCATTAAACCATAAACTCATCAGTAAATAGTGATTTTTGTGTAAAAAGGTTTATTTCCAACATGGTTGCTTTTCATGGCCCAAAATCATTTGCTTGTATAGCTAAAATGCTAACGAAAAAGAAATCAATGGATTTTGTATGTTGTAGAAAATCAGACTACATTACATTAGCAGCACTTGCCCTAAGTTTTTCAGCTGTAAAAGGTAGTTTCTTTAGGATTTGAAAAGCAAATGATACTTTTTTTTACACAAAAACATTGATACTGATAAGTATGTAGTTGAAAACTATTAACTTTACTTTTACCCTGAAAAAGCAATGCAGTACTCATATTTTATAATACTGCTTTAACGAGAATTGTTTTTTTTTTTTACTAAACAAAAATTTCATTACTGTTATAAACTTAATGACATAAGCGCAAGAAGACGGTTCATTTCTAAATATAGTCTGTAACTGAAAAATCAAAAAAGAAAAATATTTAGAACGAAGTGTTAATGCAACTTTAAAAAATGAAGTTTCGGCATGAAGCAAAACTTTTACCCACATAAAAAAATATATTATGTATTATGCTCCAACTCCATTAATATTTAAAATGTATACAATCAAACAATTCTTGAAACAATATAATTAGAAAATGAGTAAAAAGTTTTTACATGATTTCTTGACATTAAGTTTCTTTTCTTTTCCTTTTTTTTTTTTTTTTTGCGTGTATGATCACTTTATGATAATATTTTATGTTAGATTTTCTGAGGTATACTGCTATTATTGCTACTAGAAACATGAAACTAAAACAATAAACAGAAATACAATAGTATATTGAAATTATTCTAAGAATAAAGAGATAATTCACATTGAAAAATAAATTATTGATTTCAATCATACACATAAACAAATGTTTTAAAAATCTATGAGCACGCAACTTTTTCTTCTTTATATACTTTTTAATTAAAAATAATATCGGCATTAAAATACAAAGCATAAATTTTATGTACCTGAAGTGAAATCGCAAATTTGCTCCTTTTCTGACAAAATTCCTTCTTTTCCGCTAATGAAAGTTGGAAAAAAAAGCACCGAAAGGCATATAACCGCGGGACCGTCGCGATTCTCTCCTCAACCGGGCCGTCCAGTCGAACTGACTGAAAACATGTGTTATTATAGTACAGGATATTTGACACCACTGTTCTATTCCGAGGTGGCGACAAGGATAGTTTGTTGCTGTCGCTGACAGCTGATGAGAGGGAAAATTGATGACCCATCCTAAAAATCAAGGGGAGACGTTTTTGTGATAGGCGCCTAAAGGTTGAAAAGCACTTGGGGCTCGATTCTAATTGCCCTCATTTACAAACAGCCGGTAACGATACAAATAATCACCGAACAGCTCCCAAGCGCCTCCTCAGAGGGGGGCAAAGGCCCTGGAGAGAAACACGTGTCTAGCGGCTGATTTTAAGAAATGAGGTTGAGGCGAACTAAACAGCTATTTATTGTTGATGATTATCAGATTCCCAGAAAGTGACAATGAATGTCCGTTTGCCCTGCTGCTGGCGATTTGCGAGTAAAAGAGGAAGATGTGTCCTTTACAATCTGAGCAAAAATAACTTTCTCCAGCAGAACTTACGTTCTTTCAAAAGAGATATACGACGAAATTCTAGCCGATGCATCCTGTTGCTACTGGTCTCCCGAAGGTTCCCGTGTTCAAAATTGGTCTGGAAACGCGTAATTCGTTAAATAATGAGAATATTTTAGAAAAAAAAAATTGTGTTTTTGATTGAATTATTTTATTGAAAAAAGTTTACTGATCCGTCGGGATCGGAAAGATTTTCGGCACTCAGTTTTCTGTCGGAAAATTTGATCATCGGATTTTCCCGACGAAGTTAGAAAATTTCCCCGATGGGGGGGCAAGACGTTTCCGACGGGGGGGCAATTGCCCCCCCTGCCCCATAGCTGGCGCCGCCACTGCTTAAAACTTGTTTTGTGGATTTCGAAAAAGGGGAGGGGATCGAAGAAGGCATTAGGGAGTTGGCAGGGGTGCCCGGGCGGCCATTCACGAGCGAGCCAAATGGAGCCCAGCCGTTTGGATTCATCCACTCTCATCCATTTGGATTCGGGTGAAATTGTGACGGCATTCACGACCGCGCCGCTCCAATGTTTGTTTACAAATTCGAGTCTGCTATGCCTAGATAAAAATGTGTATTTTATTCGTGCATTCTTCATGAAATCCGGACATAATCGTGATAGTTAGTGGC